>KE372571.1:416088-438690 GCA_000418225.1 Zizania latifolia | reverse complement strand
TAGAGAGAGAGAGAGAGAGAGAGAGAAAAACGAATTAAATTTGATGCTCATCATTTCGTATATATAGAAGTACAACTCCCGTTACAAGGAAAAGCATGTGGTTTAATGTCAGATTACAGAATAATCTTATCAATAGTGTGCTGTTAATTCGTTTTGTGCAGCATAAAGTCAGTGATAGATCGATATGGACGGGCCAAGGAGGAGCAGCAGTTCGCGACAAACCCCAACTCGGCGGAGCTGAAGGTATGCCTTAACTGAAGACAAATATTTATGTGCATCTGTACATGCATGAACTAGCTAATATGTTGTTGTCTTGTGGGAGTTTAGCTTGTTATTTTAGGAGTTTTTGTTAAGCGTGTCTCTCCATAATAAAATTAATTAAGCTTTTTGGCATGTGAGAAATTACTACAGAATGATAGGAGGGGAAAGTATAGATGACCAAACGTACTACCGGAAAGCATGGGTTTGTCGAGTGCATTTTATTGTGCACTCGGCAAACAACCTTATATGTCGAGTGCCATACGAAAGCACTCGAAAAACCTGATAAAATACACTCGGCAAACAATAACACTCGATCACATACCTATCCATCCGAACCGAGGCTACACTCAGCAAACCAATATTTTGTCGAGTGTCCGCTACACGTACAACACTCATCAAACCAATATTTCGCTAAGTGTCCACTACACGACACTCGATAAACCAATCTGTTACTACATGAAATAATGAATATGAAACTTTTTCTACACACAAAATATAACATAGTATATTCATGTTAAAATTTGGCATTTTTTTCGTCTATTTGCTGTTTTTAATTCATTAAGTGTATTTCTAATATTTAAATTGATATGAGTCAAATTTGATCTGTAAGTGCATGAAATAATAAACAAAAATGGATAGAAAATTATATTCATGTTGTTGAGTCTATTTTTACGCTTTACTCAAGAAATGGAAAGAATTTTGAAACATTTGAGTGGCAACACTCGACCACCAACATGTAGATTATTGGTTTTTTAATTCTAAAAAAGCAAACAAAGTCTGAAAAACATGAGACTTACCATGTGTCAAGATATGATATGTCGAGGCTGTGATAAAAATTTGAGAAGGTTTTGAAAAATTGTCATGTATGATACTTACAAACCGAAGCATCTCCAAGGAACAATGGTGGTTTTGAGATGGAACTGATCAGGTTTGAAGCCGTAGTGACAATTGAATCATTGTTTAAACTTGAAACTTTTTCTACACTCAAAATTGAACATAGCATATCCCATGTTAATTTTTGGCATTTTTAGGTATGTTTACTATTTTTAATTCATCAAGTGCTTTTCGAGGATTTTAACGGATATAAGTCAAATTTGATCTACAATTACATAAAATAATGAACAAAAATAGGTAGAAAAATCATATTCATGCTGTTGAGTCTATTTTTAGGCCTTACCCAAGAAATGAAAAGGAATTTAAAATATCTGGGTGGTAACACTCGACCACCAACATGTAGCTTATTGGTTTTTTAATTCTAAAAAGAGCAAACGAAGTCTGAAAAACATGAGACTTGCCATGTGTCATGATATAATACGTAGAGGATGTTGTAAAAATTTGAGAAGGTTTCGCAAAAATTGTCACGAAAAACTAAACAAAACCTTCGAAAAAAAGAAATTCTTAAAAAACCAGTTCTTTGTCGAGTGTCAGATCGAGGACACTCGGCAAAAAACTGAAGTTTGCTGAGTATCAAATATGGGACACTCGACAAAAAACTGAAGTTTGCCGAGTGTCTGAGATTTGACACTCAGCAAACATCCAATTGTTTTCCCACCCCACGTGCGCACCCAGATCGGTGACATGGCAAAAATTTTCAGATCCCGTGCTTTTAAAGGCAGCCCCCTTCTCCTTCTCTTTCCTTATCCTCCTCCCTCCTCCCTTCTCTGCACCACCACCATCCCAACGCTAGCCCAATGCGCTGCAGCCCTCCCTTCGCCGTATACTTGGAGGTGGTGTGGTAGGTGGCCAAGACTAGGAGGCGGCCGAACTCGATCAAGAAGAGGGAGTGGCAAAACGACCGGCACCGCATCCGCAACCATGCCCGCAAGGCTGAGATGCGCACCAGGATGAAGAAGGTACATAAATGGTGGTGGTTTCCTTTCTCAAGTTAGCTACATTTTTTATATTAGTACATCAATCGGCTCATGAGCTTGGCTTGATTTGTGTCCCTAAGGCATGTTGATGTTTAATTGTTTATGGATTGAGGAGAATCGAGGAGTGTAAGGTTGGGGTTTAGGATCTTCTAATTATGCATTTTCTGTCCTTAAATGTGGAATACATTTGTAGAGTTGCTTCGTACGCCTTCTTGGAGACAAATATATGCAGGAATGATTTCCTAGCATTCTCAAGTCTGGAGAGCAGTAGCGTGTGCAACCCTGTTGGTGCAATGGTGAGCAACGGCCATGCCAACGGCATGGTAGACCATGTCCGTGTGAGGCGAAAAATAATAAATAAATGTCACATTTGCCGAGTATATGCACTTGGCAAAGTGTCCTCAAGTTTGCCGAGTGCATGCACTAGACATAGTGTCATTGGGTTTGCCTAGTGCATGTCTTGGGCACTCAGTAAACCAGTCGTTACGAGCCTAGTGCCATTAGGGTGTTTTTGTTTGTCGAGTGTGTGACAGAATACACTTGGCAAATAGTTATTTATCAACGTGACATTGTATACGTTGAGTGCTGTTTAGCGAGTGTTACACTCGGTAAACTTTTTATCGAGTGTTTTTGGTATATACCATGTGCCTGGGCACACGACAAAGTGCTAGAATCTGGTAGTCATGGGTGGACCATGCTGGCCCAGCCCATGGCACGGCTGGGCACGACCTAGTCACGATACGCCCCTTTAGGCACGACTGGCCTAGCAGGCCATGCGGCGTGCCAGCCCACACGCCATGGCTCTAGTCTAGGCATAGCCCAACGGCCTCCCGTGTAGTGCCAGGCAACACAACCCGCTAGTGACCCATTAGGCCTACCGCTGACCTAGCAGCTCGGAATAAAACATGAGAAAAAAGCAGATGAGCAAGCATGCAACGTCACACAGCACGCAGACAGAAACAGGCATGCGAGCGCCACATGTCATGTGCCATGTGGCCATGTGCCACGTAGCACGTGGCCAGCCGCTAGATGTGGGCGGCAGCAGGTGGCCTAGCAACACGCGGGCGCCACAAGCAAAAAATAAGGGTGCTTGGGTGGGAAACCAAAGAGTGTCTAGGCAGGAAACGTGGTATGCATGGGAAAATGAGGGGGCACCTGGGATTAGGGCTAGCAATGAGCCGAGCCGAGCTGGCTCGGGCTCAGCTAGTCCGAGCCACCTATTGAATGAGCCGAGCCTAGCTCGCTCATCCGGCCTAGTGAGCTAGAATGTTGGCTCGACTCGGGCTCGGCCGAGCCGTAAGCTAGCTCAGCTTGGCTTAGCAACAATACTGCATGTGTTGTGCGTCATGCAGTAAACCGACTAGAGGCAGAGCATCCAACTTCAGTCTTCAGTCTGGCAGGTGCTAGGGCCCAAGGAGTGGCGATGCGGTGTCGGCCAATGGTGGGGAGGCGACTGGCGATGAGACGATGGGGCGACGGCAGCTGGCGACAGGCACCAGGGCCCAGGGGCAGCGACGCGGCATCGGCCAGCGATAGAGAGGCGACTGGCGGCTGGATGGTGGGGCGGCGATGGCTGGCGGTGGGTGCTAAGGCCTAGGGGGGCGGTGACACAGCATCGACTGGTGGTGGGACGACGTTGTGGTGATGGCTAGTGGCGGGCGCCAAGGCCTAGGGGGCGGTGATGCAATGTCAGCCAGTGGCAGGGAGGCGGCTAGCAGTGGGACAACGGGGCGACGGTGACTGGCGGTGGGACAATGAGGCAGCGGTGGCTGGCGGCTGGGAGGAATCGGGCAGTGCCATTGAACGGCAATCGATGGATGTGCTCACGTGTGGTGCCTGCCCTAACACTAGCCAACGTTATGCATCACACAGTGACGCAGATGCGTGAGCTGGGCGGCTGGCCGAGTCACTGAGCCGCTCGTGAGCTAGCTTAGCTCGGTTCTCGACCAGCTGTCGAGCCAGGGAGGGTGGCTCGAGTTTGGCTCGGGGCTCTTCGAGCCAAGCCAAGCTCTGCTCGGCTCGCCCAAGCCCAGAGCCAAACTGCCAGCCCTACCAACTAGGATAACATGGGAGTGGCAGTCGCCAGCGGCAGCCTAGTCTGGCCAGGGTGAAATGAGTAGGCGTGTAGCTGGGAAAACACACGGATTGTGTAGGCCGTGTCATGCTAGACCGAGCCACGGTCGTGCCGTGCTAACGTGCCGGGGTCCCAACCAAAATACGACACGGCTAAACGGGCCATGCCAGCCGGCCTAGGGAAAATCATACCAAGGCTGTAAACAGTGCATATATACATGCTCAAGCCGGCACGGCCCATCTAATCATCCCTAGTGGAAAGGGATCGATGATAGGAGGGGCGCTGTGGAATTAGATGGGGACACACTATGTAGCTAATATATATATATAGACACACATACATACAAACACACATAAAACAACTAACCAGTTCTGAACTAAAACCAGAACAGAAATCCTTAGTATATATAACAGCCATGCGTTTGTGTCGGCATTGTTTTGGTTGTGCACTACTATACACTATTATCTCTTTCCAAGTGTGACTGGAACAAAATAAGGTCTAGATAAAGTTGTTGGTGTTCAGCTTTCGTCCATGGTATAGATTAAAGATTTTATAGTCTGTGGCAGAGATAATGAGTTTGTCACTGATATATATTCCGAATTCACAAATATACAACAGACATATGAAGAAGACTGTCTGAATAGAGTATAGTTTTCCAATATTTGATAGTCCATGAGATATGTTCTGAGTACATTATATGTAGTTGAGCTCTAAATTTACCGTGCATATATAGAGGAAAATATTTGTACATATATAGCAGAAGTCACAATGAGTGCCATGTAGAGGAAATCAAATGGTTTTAGTCACGCTAGAGCCAACGAAGAGTAGGGGGAGTGTGCACCCCTTAATCATTTATATTTTGTCTAGTCTTTTATGAACTGATTTCTATGATAGAAAATACACCTGCAGTTTAGGCTTAACGGGGTGCACATATGGTCAAGAGATACTAAACACTGATGTCTTTTTTTGACCGAGGTACCGAGGTTGCACCCTAGTCCCAGCATGACTGCCCCTGGTTTTAGTGCCACTCCGTATCAGTGTTTTATCGATCAGTCCATCGACAAGGGTGCCTACAGTAGTAATTTGTATGTAGGGAAGCATATTGTATTATAGATTGTATATATGGTCGACTCGAAGAATCAGAGCTAATAGGTTTATATAGGTATGGGCCTTCTAGAGGATAATAATCCTATGTCCTATGTTTGTAGATTGGATTTGATTTAGAAAACTTGAATATGGTGTAAGGCTTGTAAGCTAAGATATACGCTAAGGCAATCTGCCTTTAGAGAGAGTCTCTTGTCCCCTTTAGATAGCCTAGGAAACAAAGATTACATATATAGTATCTTAACCGAGTTGGTTTCCTAGCATCTCTAGATTTCTTCTATTTACAAGGATATATATATATATTTTATCTCTTATTTTAAATCTATGTCCGACTGCTATATCGGCATTTAAGCTTTTTAACGGCCTCAGACTCCTTGGACTGTATCGGACTATCATGTGGACTCGGCTCACTACTATCGGTACGATCCACTAAAGCTTATCTTAGGGTATCTAGGGTTATATCCTGACACTTCGAGTCTCTGACCAACAAAAACAATTTAAATGCTTGACCTTCTTTATGAATTGATCACTTTCAAACTTGTACGTACAACATGCATGATTTAGCAGCTTAGTTTGTTATCCGAGCTATAGCTCGAGTCATGTTCATTTTAGCCAATTATTGCACCTTTTTACCTATATTGCATGTAAATGCCTTGCCCTCATTATCAACGTCATAATTCATATATATGACCTTGAGATATAAAATATTGGTTAATTGTTTACATATATGATCCGGTATTAGTAACGCGCATAAGTAATGCAAAAGAATGTGTAACCAGTAATATTCTAGCACTATTTGACATAAACAGATCTCAAACTAGTGAAAATACCATGCTCGCCCCTTAACCATGGATTTGCATCCAAATTTCAGTAATTTATGTATCCTGGACAAGTACTGTCAAGCTAACAAAGCTCAATTATCACAACGAAATAAGAAGATGCAAATAAGAGGTAAATTTCGCCCATGTCATGTTTGATCCACGTTTAAACAAATTTGGACATTTTCTGGCCTAAAGTAAAAAACCTAAACTGACATATCCTAGCCTAAAACTGTTTTTTATATTTAGTGGTGTCCATTGAGCGCCTCAACGCAACCATAATCCGATTTAAAAAGTTAGGTAATGACTTTCGAGCCAAAACTAATCCGTTTTTTTCTAGAATCATGTCGTTTTTTTCTACAATTAATATAGTTTACGGAATGAGTGCTACAGCTTATTTCCGATAGTTAGCTCCTTGATCAAACGAAGCTTCTGCAAATCAAGATTAATCTTGATGCTCTCCTTGATCAAGATTAATCTTCTGCTTCACAAGTACACTCCTTGATACCATCCCTTGATGCAGGCCCAATTCGCTGCCTACCCCATTTATAGGCCTAGGAATTGGGCCCTCCTGAAAATATTTTGCGTCCAGAATTAATAGATCGAAACGCTTGTTCTACCTTCTATTCGGAGGGAAAAGGTTCTCAAGTTTGTATAGGGTCACTGAAATTGAATGATATTCCTCTGACATCTTTTTCTTTTTTTTTCTTTAACGTATTTCCTTCTGCCGCCAGCAGCTACTAGTCGGTAGGTTTAGGCTACGCGTCGTCCTCATGAAGGATAGTGGTAGTGCCCTTGTCTTCCCTAGCCCTCGCCAGGGTCGTTTACGGTTTCATGAAGAGCCATCGGTACTATCTAGACCCACTTTATCGCAAGTTGCGTTGCGGTGCTATGTTACTTAAATGATGTTTGGTTAATTGATAGATTTAAAAAAACTATTTAAACTATGAAAAAATTGTTATAATATGAGAAATATAGGGCACGTGTGGACGGACACGACACTTACGAGCTCCTCAATCTCGAACAACCGCAAACTAATCTTGAACATGGCCTCGATGAAATGATGGCCGGCTAGCCACTAGTAGGGACCGTCGAGGGGCGGTGGAGGCTACAAGCAAGGAGATGAGAGGGGGTAGCAACGGTCAAGCAGGGACGCCCATAGAGGAAAGAGAGTGGTGGAGGCCAAGAGAATGGACAACAAAAAATGGGGATAACGGTAGCGATAGAAAGCAGAGCAACACAAACCGTGAAGTTATATAATCTATGGGTGAGGTGGGCAACTCTCAATTTGTTTTGACAAAATCTACTTGTTGAAAAATCTAATACATGTTTGGTTTAACTTTTAGCTTTATATGCGAGAAGCTGGTTGAAAAAACTAAATCAAGCACATCCTTAATCTGATGTGAAAATTTAAAACTTATAATTATTATAGTTTATTTTATAGATCAAATTAATGTTAGATAAAAGACGTTGTACACACATCTTCATAAGTTCTATAATTTCAACTCCAATAATATTACTATTTATAACATGGAGTAAAATAACAACATTTTACTAAACGGTGAAGACTTCAAAAGCTATTGCACCAAACGAAATTATGATAATGCACCGCAATGTCAATCGAAGCCTTTATATTTGAAAGGATTTTGAGACTTTTTTTTAGAAATTTCGTGGATTGTTATTCTAATGATGATGGGGTTTGAAATTTTACCGTAAAGAAATCGCAAATCCTGTCACTTGACCCTCCACTCTCAGTGAAAACTGATATAGGGCTCGATGAATATTCCGTCGCAAATTAATGTTGATCATCAAAAAATGTGGTGGTTGGTACAAACCTCATAACTCAATAATAATGTGATGAATATTGGTTTTGGTATTTTGTTTTGCCACAAAGATTAGAACATTGGTTACTGACGATATCCACAAAAAAACAACCAGCTATGGGCAAATGCATGCAAGATATCGGCCATTTTGAATTGGCTGAACACTTTTGGTCAGACCCAGTTTGGACCGCCTGACGGAACTCACTGGTTTGAACCCCTTGCATAGTTAGCGCTTAGGGCACGTACGTCAGGTTGAGCAGCAGCTCAACCAACCCCATGCATATGAGATGCATATATGCATGGCTCATATACAGAGAAGTCCCTATTTCAATACAATTGAAAACTTGTAATGCTTCCCATAAAGGCTCGTATACAGAGAAGTCCCTATTTCAATACAAGGGGGTAAAAGATCAGTAGAACATCGAAAGATGAACTGATAAAGAATAACAAGGGGCACTAGAGGAAAGAAAACAAGTACCTGTCAACCTGTGTTAGATACTTAGATCCTCTAAAAAGGATTAGTACTTTAATCCTTTCAGTTTACATTGAACCATTTTCTATGATAAGATCCTGACAGATCTTTAAAAATTTCATACAAACTGCTATCTTTCAATCAGACGAAAGCTTGTACCAGGAAGATTATCATCAATTACCAGACTTCTTCTGAACCCAGTATACATGCATTAAGACTTCCATATGCTGTCTGGTTAATTTAGCTCAGCTGGGAGCATTTGAGGTGAGACATACAAGTAACGATATGGGAGTAACACAGTCAGCAGAGTGTGCTTACAGTGTTCAGTTTGATAGCTCATCGTCTTACCAAAATTCTTTGGGTCAATCAAGTGTACATGAAAGAAATATATTCCCTTCCTTCAAACTTTGAAAAAACTACTGTTTTCCTTGATTTATTTTTTACAAAATCTCTTTGTTTTGACTCTTGTTACTACCTTTACTGTTATACTGTATATATGACTTTCTCAGATCAAAACGTTTTCTTGCCTGATGAAATTGAGCTTTTTTGCAAAATTTAGCTAGCTGATAACCCACCATGTTTATATGGCTCTATGCAACATGTTTATATCAATGCTTTTGGCAAACCTGGATGAGGCATTATTTAACTCTGTTTTCATATCCAATAGTTCTGGCAAAGGGAGGCAGCAAGCTTGAGACAACAACTGCACAACTTGCAAGAAAATCATCGGTATGGTCAACCCTGAAAATTTTTCAAATGTTCAAGTCAGAAAGTTTATCAATACAATAAAATTTCCAACCATCATACACTTATGAAACATGTGCACCATGTCGCTGTTCATAACATTTGATGATGGATTCAAGAACTGCTAGCGACCAGAATATGTCCAACATCTAATTGTGTATGGTATACAAGACAAATAAGAAAACATAAAAATGAGAACCTAAGTATACAAGGCACATAGAAAAAGGGGGAAAAAAGGAAATGTAGGAAGGTGATATATACTGATTCCAATAGATAATCTATTGTTTAACTTTAACCAGACAGTTTTCACAAACAAAAAATTGCAAAAGGTTGGTGAATTTCCTATACGCCATTTATAAGTGGAACATATACCTTCAGACATTAAGTTTTTATGCAATCCTGATTAACACTAAAAGAAGCACTGTATTGAGCACACACAACAAAGGAGAGCAAATGTAGCATTTTCTTCATATGCTCTTTTTTATACGCAAAAATTATTGTTCAAACAGTCTAGTTTATCCTTGAGGCCTAATTTACCGTAATTAAACTAACAAGGTACAAGTTATGAAGATCAATTGGCAATTGACTATCAATCAGAAGAAAGAGGTGTAGATTCATGCATCATAAGAATACAACTAATAAGATCAGTTGATGACAGGCAGTTGATGGGGCAAGATCTATCTGGACTGGGAGTCAAGGAACTGCAAACTCTAGAAAATCAGCTAGAAATGAGCACACGCTGCATTCGGACAAAAAAGGTCAACCTGTTAACCATATATTTCTGTTGGCACCTTATTGACTGCTATAAAAGGATTAACTTAAGATCAATATTATTATTTTCAGGACCAGCTCATGATTGATGAAATCCACGAACTGAGTCAGAAGGTTCTACAACATTATGTAGAAAATGAAGTCTTTGGGTGGGTCAGCAAGCTGACTCTATTGCTGGCTTATTTGCAGGGAAGTTTCATCCATCAGGAAAACATGGAACTACACAAGAAGGTCAACCTGATTCGCCAAGAAAATGCTGATTTGTATAAGGTATTTGATTAATTTCGAGAGATGATTTCACAGAATATATGCTTCATTACATTATTGAGAGTTTATTTATCACAGCTCTATGAGACAGGAGCAGCAAGTGAAGTGAACAGAGATTCAACAACTCCATACAACTTTGCAGTTATCGAAAATGCCAATGATCCTGTTCGTCTTGAACTCAATCCCCCACACCAACAAAATGACACTGAGCAAACTACACCTAAACTAGGGTAACTCTGCTTTTGTGCACATGATTTATATATTCTGTTCTCAGCTCTTTAGTGAAACTTCAGTTATGACTTATAAATTATTGCAGACTCCAATTGCATCCATGAAGGTTAATGTGTGGAGTGTTGCTCATACTCTCAGGGCTACAGTCAGAGCAGCCAACAATGTTATTGGTTATAAAGACATTAACACATAGCAAGACAAACAGTTTGCATCCATGGATGATTGATATATGGTAGTGTAAATCTATTTCAAATAAAAATGTATTTCGCTGAAGACCCATAAAAACGATTTATTATAGCTATTTGGCATGTTCTGCAAGTTTGTTTTACCCAAGTGACAATTGCAAATCTGTGTGACAACTTATTGACAAAATGAAAAACGACACAAAAGTGTAGATCAGGCAATCTTCCTGTCTTAAAAAGCTATAAGCAAGCAAAAGATATGAAATGGCATTCCAAGAAAGTGATGTGATTTTAGATACATGGATGATCACTAAAAAAATTAGTGTTATAAGAAACACAATATTTGGTTGTTCATAAGTAGAACAAGCAGCAAAACATTTTGTACACAAAATAATCAGAAGCACATCAATGTAATATGCCAACAATAGTTACACAAGCTTAAGCTTATAGATGGGAATATTTAGTCCATTCCCATGTTGCAGTATATTAAGATTGCTAGTAGTCAATATTCACAGAGTGGCCACAAATTCATTTCATCCTGGATGTGAGACCTTGGGTCCGAACACCTCCTCCCAATTGTTCTTAAATACCAGAGGAGATATATTATCAAACAATCAATCATAGTATCAGACTCAAAAGAGTTATTTCTGCATTTATGTATTCTTCAACTACATCAACCATTTGCCAAGTGCCCTGTTAGAAGTAAATGGTGCAAAGAAAGAACCACTATGCCAAGTGAATTTAAGAAAAATGCAAAAGCACTCAGGACTTTTGGCAAATTTTTCGTACCACAACTTCCTGACATTTAATTTTCTAAGATTAAGATGAACATACATTAAAATCCTGTGAATGTCAGCAAATTGCAAAACCAGACTGATCTATGAGAAAGTACAAATGAATACAAAACCTTGAGTTAACATTTTAATTAAACACTAAAATGGATCTTCAAGCAAACCCAATATTTAATAAATCGATGCCATTTTCACTTTTTTTAGGATCTCAAATTTATAAAGAAAAAAGGGAATCAATTAAAAATGGGTTCCTTCACCCCTCATAACATGTGTTAATTCGCTTTCTCCTCATCCATGTCTTGTTTTAAGTACAAATTTTGTGGGGTGATGCATTACATCGAGCAACATGCAATCATCGGAAGATTTTTCTGGATGGATCCAGGTTTGGCAGCAGGGGTTGAAAAGCTGTGATGAACCCTAGTCTATGGAAGAACACAGTGATTTACCAATGTTCAGGCCTCCTTTCGGATAACAGCCCTATGTCCTGCTAATTTCTATTGAACCAGAGTGGAATGAGTCTATCTCAATTATCTCCTCTCTCTTCTTTGGCCTCTATCCCCTTATATTCTATTGTGGGGTTCATGGGTACTTGGCTACTTGCAATGTACCACCTGGTACATACATTATCATTGCAACTCTATTCTACATTTCTACCTACTCTACTGCTTTGTATTGTCACGTCGTCAGGCTCACCACAGCTGGTTAGTGCCTCTTGTGCTGTTGGATGGGACATCCTCTTTCCGCCTAACAGAATGGGGCCGAATCATGATGACGACACCGGATACTCAGAATCGGCTACATTTAATGTGGAATGACGAACATCCGAGTGCACGCCGTGGCCAGTGTGCCCGCCTTGACCGTGGGGCCCACAGAGACCAGTCCTCGACTAGAGGAGTGGTTGGAGGGAATGAAGGAACGTCTAGGGGCACATCGTGGCTGGTGCGCCCCACGAAGACCAATCCTCGATGGCTCGACTAAAGGGGTGGTCAGCAGATTCCACAAGGGCCCACCTTTTGCTGGTTTATTCCGGTTTTGGTGGTCGTATCACTATCACCACCTTGCTCAGTCGTCCCGCGCGACCACGCCCAGCTAGCAGTGGTCATGGACAGGGAGAGCCATACCACCATTGAGTGGGGCATCTCCTATGGCCAGGCCTCGTCATGGGCCCACATCTAACATAAGCCACACCGCTCAGCGATTACGCAAAAAATTCTTGGAATTTTTTGCCTATTTGTATAGGTTGGGAACACCTAAGACTGGTTTGACTCCCTAAGATATGAAAAATGAAATAATGCACACAAAGTCATAGAAAATTTTGACAAAAATAATGTATCACAAAGTATGATATCATATATCACCCCATGAAATTTGAATGTCAAACACTTGTACAAGAAGAATCAAAATAACAAATTTCATACGAAGTGAAGTAACCAAGTTTTAATAGTTTGTGTGGTAAAACCCAAAAAAACAAGAAGTTTTGGTGGTTAGGTGCTCCAGCAAAATAGTTTAGGGCAGTAAAGTGGACCCTTTTAAATTCACAATAGCAATAGTAATTGTAGAACATACGATTTTCTTGCAAGGTATGCAGTTGCTGCCTCTAGTTTGCTGCCTCCACCTGCAGCAACTGCCAACTGGTAGAGAAGGAAAGAGGATAGTCAGTCAATTAGTTCAAAAGGCTTAGCCTTGAAATAAGTAACTGCTAGTGCTATTGGCAGTAAAAAATGCAAACAAACCAGAAGCAGTGCACTGAACTACTAAAGTACCCCACACAAATTTTTTGCTAAGCAAATTTAGATGTTGCAGCCAACAAAAAATGATTACTTTCCCTTTCTATGAATTGAGAGTTTATGTTCCAAACAAGTTCATGTTTGATGAAAATGCAGGCCTAGAATTTTTTTGCTATAAAGATCAACTCTATCCTGGGAGATAGAAAACTTAAATTTTACCAACAACAGTTTCATACAAATTATCTTTTGCACTGCTTGTATTTTATAGTGGTGCAGTGCTACAAACTGTTCTGAATAATAAGAATAACCGGGAAAAAGACATGGAACTAGTGAAGCTTTTGTATGGGAAACTTGGTTTTCTAACAAATTTATAGTTCAGCGGTATTTCTTCATTGAATTAGAAGCTGTTAAGATAAGTAAATAAAAGTGCAAAATATGAAAAAGCAGAGGGCATCATTCACCAAAGCATACACAAAGTCAACTCAAACAAGACAGAAAAATAACTAACTAGCAAGCAGAGATATGAAGAATCAACCATTCCTCTAAGCTAAATTCACCCCCATAGTACCAGTAGGTCCAGTACTGCAGGAAAAATGTAATCCATTTGACATGATAGGACAAGATTAAATTATTTAACTACGTCTAGATTTGTCGCATAGTAACTAACTTGTCTAGCCCATCGAACAGAAAGAGCAATCCTGATCCAAGGCTCCAGTAGTAAAATGATAGACCTGATAATGTTGCAGGCTATCAAGTCCCAGAAAACATTACAACCATACAGATCATTACAAAAACACAGTCAACTCAAACACTCTGTTTCAAGAACTGCAACATGCAAACTTCAATGCAAAATTATGAATATACCAACATTAGCATCAGGTAAAGAACGCATTAGGTAGGTGATGCAACTTAGTACTTAATGTTTTCTTCTCCTACCAATAGCAGTGATGATATTAAGTTATTAACATGATAAGACATATCAAACACTAATCATTAATGATGTGTAAACATGTAAACCCTGTCTGTATCAGTGTCAAGCTGATGCCAGAAAAGAATACCAAGATAGTATAGCGAATGTAATAGCCAGAGTAATCTACCATGAATCATGATGCTTCAAGTTGTAGCTCAATTTGTACAAGGAGAAAAAGAGGAGATATAAAATACCATTGTGAAAATACAACTTCGACCACAAAATGCCACCTCTGTATGAAGGCAGTTGGGAAGAGGAACACAAAAGACTCTATACAATGGATTCTAGGGAACGAGTTGTTGGGCCAAGGCCCATGTAATGGATGTTATTATCTGAGGTGAAGATGAGGACTATATAAAAACCTGAGCACTGCTTTGTCAAAAGGTGTCAATGAAATAGAATAAGAGTATGTCCCTACCTATTCTTCTTCTCTTCCCAGTCCTCTTTCTGTATTCACATTGGTATTATTTCTTTGGGACGTGATACAGAAATGCAGCAAATAGTTTTTCAACAATAACCCCATATTCACTCATATGTACAAGTACAATACTCCCTCCGTCCCAAAATACAACCATTTTTACCATTCAAATTTTGTCCCAAATATTACAACTTTTCCCCCTAAATCTTCCTATTTTACCGCTATATGGAGTACTAGTTGCATGTAGTACTAATTGTTTAGAGTACTAGTTAAGAGGTAGTTTAGCCTTTTTTCCTTACATCTTAATAAACGCACCAAAGTCTAGAAATGGCTATAATTTTGAACGGAGAGAGTACAACCTAAATATTCACAAAGATGCTGGTTGTCAAATCATTTGACCATAATTTCATGTTGTAACATTCTTTTGTTACTGGAAAGTGTATCAGTGTTACAGTATCCTTTCCAAGTTTTGACAGTGAAACTGATACATTTTGAAAATAATATCACTGCAACAAGTCTTCACATTAAAACCATATGATTTATATTTTACTGATTAATTTTTAATCTAGCATGAGAATATCTCAAGTTATTGCACAATTGCCTTGATTTCTACAGAACCACCAGAGACATTCTAACATTCTGAGTAAAACTCAGTAACATATCTGAAGAAATATAATTACAGCGGGTAATTTCAAAGCAAGCCAATCTTGAATGAATTTACTATATTGTACCATAGAGAACATAGCCATACTTATACATGTACTTGTGGAAAGTAATCCTTGGGTGCTAAATTTATGGTTTCCTAGTTTATGTCTTTCCATAATGGCTTAGTCTATATTTGGTAGTCTATCCTGAGATAATTAAGGGCCTAAATAAGAGCCTGCTATGTATCAAGCATTGCCATGTATTGAGAAGCTATATAATCTAAAGAAAGGAATCATGGCTGATTGCCAAAGTTTGCCCAAAATCATTCTGTCACCTGTTCTGTTCGGTTCCTGTTTGGCCCGGGTACTTGCCGGCGAGTTCCTCCTCTCCGGCGTGTTCCCGACAGTACTGCACATGATGAACACATACATTATATATATACAGATCAGATAACTTAGGTACATCCCCAGTTAGAAAAGAAATGTTGCCACACTTAACAATCCAAAACAACTATGGAATTAAACAAAAGGGTTCACAACTTAAGCTGAAATTATATATCAGTGAAGGACTTCACACCATGATAATATATCGGTCCTTATCTCCAGATCGAGCTTGGGTAGGTAGATATAGCCTAGGGGTAAATGTGTACTACATGAATACATGTAGGATGCTAACACTGAACTCTAGCAAAGGACGAGAGGCAAGCTCGTCAGCAATCAATAAAAGAGTTATCCTAACCACGGTTAAAGACGGCATAATCCACCCAAAACAAAACTCAGCAATGGCAATTCCAGTATCAGTTCGACTCTAAAAGACACCAGTTATATGACACTGGCATTAACAATAGTACACGGAACAAAAGGTATAAGATGCTCATAATTTCATGCTACGACGAGAACTAATCGAACTATTCACACGACGCACAATTTCATTCGGGCATACAATTAACTCGGTAGCAGCAACCACTTAACTAGGAAAAATTATATGAGAGACTGCGGAGAAACTGCGAATCAGAGTCTCGGAGAAATGTCTCACCTAAGAAGACCATCGTGAGTATTCCTGCAAGTGTTAGTTTCATACATATGGAACAACATCGTTTTTGAATATTAAGTTTGTTCTGTGCCCAACCACTCAGTATGAATGTTCAACTGTATGTTATAGCCTAGGTCCATAGCATAGGGAAACTTGAGCCACATGCACGCTGTTTTGAACCATAGGCATCACATGTAGTCAAAACGTCATGACGAAAAGCAATCGGGTAGATCACAGAATAGCCAAGCCAAGCCCCCGAGCGGGTAAAAAGAACTTAACTCGATCAGAGCGGATCATGAGTTTTGAGTTAAGCGATAAGACTTTAAGCGCTTGGGGTCAGACAAAAATAATGAAAGATAGCAAATGAAAGTTGAACATCTTTATTGAAAAATAACAACTTAGCTTGTTTTATCAAGGATAAAAGCGCCGAAGATGTTCAATATTCCATGAATTCACAATTTTTTGACCGTCTTCACGAATTAGGCGATATGATCCTAGTCGGGTGACTTCGGAGATGATGTATGGTCTTTCCCATGGAGCTGATAGCTTGTGGGTGCCGACTGCTGATTGTACTCGGCGAAGGACTAAATCTCCCAGTTGGAATGACCGATCACACACATTATGGTCATGGTACCTTCGCAATCCTTACTGATACCGATCAGATTGTATCGCAGCTGCTAGATGAGCTTCTTCAAGACTATCAATGTCCTCTTCTCTTGTCTGCTCGGCTACACCTTCTTCATAATGCTGAATCTTGGGGGACTCATGCAACATATCTACCGGTAAGATAGACTCTGACCCATACACAAGAAAGAACGGAGTCCAACCAGTAGCTCGGCTCGGCTGAGTTCGAAGACCCCAAAGAACAGCTGGTAATTTTTTCATCCACCGACTGCCATATTTAGTGAGGGGATCAAATATTCTAGCCTTTAACCCTTGTAATATCATGCCATTAGCTCTTTCAACTTGACCGTTGGCTCTCGGGTGTGCAATAGAAGCATATTTGACTTCAATACACCAATCCTTACAGAATTCCCAAAAGTCATTGCCGGTAAATTGAGTTTCCAGGTCTGTGATGATCTGATTAGAAATGCCATAACGATATATTATGCCCTGGATAAACTTTGCAGCCTTCTTAGCTATGCTTGTCCTTAGCGGCATTACTTCTATCCACTTGGTGAACTTATCAATGGCTACAAACAGACGATCATAACCCTGAACGGCCTTTGGAAAAGGTCCGACCATATCGAGCCCCCAACATGTGAACGGCCATGAGGCCGGGATGGTCTGGAGTGCTTGAGCAGGGAGATGATGTTGCTTGGCGAAAAATTAACAACCTAGGAAGCTACGAACTAGTAGCTTGGCATCTTCATTAGCAGTCGGCCAATAAAAGCCTGACTTGAAAGCCTTGCCGACCAGAGTCCGAGCGCCGGCGTGATTTCTGCATATGCCCGAGTGAATTTCTTCGAGAATTTCTGAGCCTTCTGCTTTGCTGACACACTTCATGAGTACTCGGGTTGAAGCAGATCTCTTATATAACTCTGATCCCACTACAACATATTGTTTACTCCTTTTAGATAGGCGAATTGCTGCATTTTTATCTTCAGGCGCCTTGGCAGTGAGGATGAAATCGATGATCGCTTTCGCCAGTCGTCTTCAGTGTCGGTAATGACCAAAACTGATGGGGCTTGCTGAGTCTTCGAAGGTTGTTCTTCATCAAGTTGAATTGATGGCTTCGGGAGTTCCTGGAGGAAAACATCACTCGGCATAGGGGCTCTGGACGAGCCTAGCTTGGTCAAGAAGTCAGCAGCCGAGTTCTCGTCCCGGGGGACATGATGGAACTCAAGGCCACTAAACTTTCCCTCTAGCTTGCGGATCTCTTGACAATAAGCATCCATCTTCTCGCTGGTACAAGACCAATCTTTATTGACTTGGCTAATAACCAATTTAAAATCTCCATATACCATTAATCTTTGAACCCCAACGGAGATGGCGATGCGCAGACCATTAAGGAGAGCTTCGTATTCGGCTGTATTGTTAGACGCCATGAATAATAGCTGGAGAGTATATCTTAACTTTTCACCTTGAGGGGATATTAGGAGAATTCCAGCTCCTGCTCCGTCAATGCTGAGAGACCCATCAAAATACATGATCCAATGCTATTGGTGATCACTTGCGGGTGGGAGTTGGATCTCAGTCCACTCGGCTACAAAGTCGGCGAGGGCTTGGGACTTGATGGCAGTGCGGGGCTTGAAGTTAAGAGTGTATTCTCCTAACTCAATGGCCCACTTCACAATCCGACCAGTCGCGTCTCGATTCCGTAAAATATCGTCGAGTGGAAATTCTGTGATCACCTCCACCGAGTGAGCTTGAAAATAATGCTTGAGCTTCCGAGCGGTGATGAGGACGGCGTACAGCAGCTTTTGGACCTGGGGGTATCAGACTTTAGATGGTCCGAGCACCTCAGATATGAAATATACCGGCCTTTGAACCGGATAGGCATGTCCTTCCTCCGGGCGCTTGGCAACCATGGCAGCGCTGACCACATGGGTCATGGCGGCGATGTAGAGGAGGAGTGTTTCACCCAAAGTCAGGGCAACCAAGACAGGCGGAGAAGATAAAAACTTCTTGAGGTCGGCGAATGCTTGATCGGTCTCCGGTGTCCATGCAAAATCACCTTCTTTTTTTAGCAACTTGAAGAAGGGCATTCCGCGCTCACCTAGTCGGGAAATAAACCGATCAAGTGATGTCATGCAGCCTATTAGGTGCTGGATATGCTTGACGCTGCTAGGCTTGCTTATGTTCAAAATTGCAGAGATCTTCTCAGGATTTGCTTCAATTCCCCGACTTCTAACTATTAACCGGAGCAGCTTTCCAGTCGGCACCCCGAAGACACATTTCTCCGGGTTGAGCCGCCATCAAAATTTGCGAAGGCTGTTTATAGTCTCTTGGAGGTCGGCGATGAGATCTTCTGGTCTTCTGGACTTGATGATGACATCATCCACATAAGCCTCAACGTTGCGGCCAATCTGATCAGCCAAACAGTGTTGAATAGCCTGCTGGTACATAGCCCCCGTATTCTTGAGCCCAAAAGGCATTGACGTGTAGCAGTAGGCGCCGAATAGGGTGATGAATGATGTCTTCTCTTGGTCTTCCTCCTTCCGGCTGATCTGATGGTAGCCTGAGTAGCAATCCAAGAAGCATAAAAGGGCACTGCCAACAGTGGAGTCGACCACTTGATCAATACGCGACAGCGGGAACGGATCTTTAGGGCATCGCTTATTGAGATCGGTGTAGTCAATGCACATTCTCCATTTCCCATTTTTCTTTTTTACAAGGACCGGATTTGCTACCCAGTCGGGATGATACATCTCTTTTATAAATCCTGCTGCTAACAAGCGTGCGACTTCTTCTTTGATGGCTTCTTTCCGATCTTGAGCAAATCTGTGCATCTTCTGCTTGACCGGCTGGGCGGTCGGGAAAACATTGAGTTCATGCTCGATCAGCTCCCGAGGTACGCCAGGCATGTCAGATGGCTGCCAGGCAAAAATGTCGATGTTGGAGCGGAGGAAGCTGATGAGCGCGCTTTCCTATTTAGGATCCAGCACCGTCCCGATCTGCACTGTCTTGGAGTGGTCGATGTCCGAGAGCTGAATACTTTTGTACTCAGCAGGCGAGGACACCAGGCTTGACGTAGATGGTGCGGCAGCCAGGAGCGTTGCTTTGAATAGAATGTCAATGCCGCTGCCACCATCAATCAACACCCTCTTGAGACGGACCTTGAGGATGACCGGGTCGACGACCAGTGGGAAGCGTCCCGGCTTGGGACATCCGTCCACTGATCCTCGCGGTTAAAGGAGATCGGGATCTCCGACCACCTTAGGGGCTCAGTCGGCTCAGTGCTGATGGTGTTGACGTGGCGGGTCATCAACTTCTGTTGGCGCATGGTTTCGGTGGTGATTGCGCCACCAAAAATCATGGAGACCGTTCGGACGGGCTCCTGGAAGTCGTTTGTCGCCAGAGACGGTTCGGCGTCTTCGTCGTCCTTTTTGGACTTCTTTTTCTTGTCGTCCCGATGATGCTTGTCTTGCTGGGGATTTGCTTCCGCCTCTTTCACCATCTGATTCTGCAGCTGATAACACCGGCGGGTGGTGTGGTTGCTGTTAGGATGAATTATGCAGGGTTTATCTAATACCTCCTGCAATGCCGAGTTATTCTGACCAGACGGTCGGGAATCCTTGTCAGCGACCATGATCTCCTTGCCCTTCCTCTTTTTGTTCCGATTGCGGGAGGAGGATTCGGGCTTGTCCCGATCATCGCGTGAAGGAGACTGGCGACGATCCTTTTTCTTCTTCTTCGCCTTGTCGGACTCTTGAGCTTTCGGGTGCAATTGCTCCCTCTCGGCGTCCTCAGCGCTGGCAAATTTTTCAGTGATGGTGATCATCGCACCAGGGTCGCTCGGCTCGTGCATCACCAGATAGCGAAACAATTCCGAGGGCTTCCGTAAACCATCTTGGAAGATGGACATCACATCGGTGTTGGAGATGCTTGCGATAGCGTTCCGGCGCTCGAAGAAGCGACAGATATAGTCCCTCAGGGACTCGCCGTCTTTTTGGCATACTTGGCATAGGTCGTGACGCGAGGCCAGCCTCTGCCAAGTACCTTGATAGTTAGAGATGAAAGCATCACACAACTCGTCGCAGGAGTTTATAGAATCTCCGAGAGTCCGGCTAGCTAGCTGATGGCGACCGAAGTCAACATCACGGGGAGATAATTAGCCATGACGTCTTGATCCCCTCCGGCTGCGCGAATGGCCGTGTAATACAGCCGCAGCCACTGTGAAGGGTCAGTTTTGCCGTCGTAAGGCTCAACTCCCGTCGGGCGGAAATTTTGGGGCCACTCCACTCGACGAAGTAGCTCGGAGAAGACTAGAAAGCCATCGTGGCGCGAGATATCGGTGTCAGGTCGGTTAGCCCCGGGCATACCATAACTCCGGTCGAATAGATCTCGACCACGGAGCTCGTGGCGCTCGCGTTCACCGTGACGGTGAGAAATGGTGTTACGCGCATCCCGTGCTTATTTGATGTATTCTCGGGCATCCCCCGAGTAGGAACTCCCAAGACGCTCGCGCGGACATGAACGTGGTGACCACCGGAGTGATCGGGGAGAAGTCCTACGGTCTAGAGACCGTGATCTGGTCGGTGAATGCTTCGACCGCCTGGACGGTCGAGACGTTGACCTCCTGTCCAGAGACTGGGATCTGGCCGGTGAATGTTCCGACCGCCGGAGCGATTGGAACATCGACCTTCGGTCCGGTGATCGGGATCTTGCCGGCAAACGCCTCAGCCGTGGAGACGGCCTTGGCGATCTTGATCGTGCAGGCAGTGCCGCTTCAGTAATCTGAGCAGTGGCAGCTTGGGTCATTGCCCGAGCTCTTTGGAGCTCAGGCGAATCGGGGAGGGCGGCTAGCGCCCTCTCGATGGCGAGGAGGTTCGCGTTCGGCGTGCGATACATGGCATGACCTTCGAAGTCCATGGTGTAGGCGTCTGAAGCGCCCTGATGAGAGGTACCAGTCGTAGCACGGATCCTCGTGCGACGTGCTGAACGAGCAGCATTGCGCTTGCGACGTTGGCGTCGGTGAGTGCTAGACTCAGCGGAGTTAGAAGGCTCGTCGTCGGAGATAGCCCCCGTGATCGTCATAACGACGTTTGGAGAGGGCATCGGTTTAACCGATGCGGCCTGGTGGCGAGGTCGCTTGGAAACGACCTTAGTGAATTGACGCCGCTGGACCGTTCGCCCTTCTGGTCCAGCGAAGATGACGAAGTCAGCGGGCGAATCAGCGACGTGAAGCGGACGAATCCTGGACAGTGCTGAACGCTTGGACGCCCGAAGGTTCGTAACAGGTACCCTGGGTGGAGCTGTGCGCTCAGGCGTCTTGGAGACCGGAGAATGCACTATCACAGTGCGTCAAGATTTCGCCCTCATCGGGGTGGCAGTAGTCTGCACTAGTTGGTGCATGCAATCACCCACGAAAGTTAAACTTTCGAAAGTGAGCACCGCTCCAGCAGAAACCTGGGTGCTGTCTTTGCAAACAACAGCCATTTGATGAGGAGCCATGGTGTGTACCATGGGGATGATGGGTGATTGTCAACGGGGAATGAAGAAGAGGATGAGGAGACTTGACCATGACGGAGTTCGCGTGCGACTCAGGTACACGGATGGATGCTGGTCGGACAGAGGGGTCGCCAGGACGTGCCAGTCCAATCCGGGTGCACGGAGCTGAAGCGGCAAGTGAGGAAACGGGATCCGTCGTGGTGTCGACCGGTGCGACTCAGGTGCACGGACGACCGACCGCCGGACTGAAGAGTCGCGGGGTCGAATCGGTCCAATCCGGGTGCACG
>KE372571.1:398528-414798 GCA_000418225.1 Zizania latifolia | reverse complement strand
CTGTTTTGCGCCCATTCACCCCCCCTCTGGTCGCTAGATTCGGTCCTACATTTGATCAGTTTGAAAAACACAAACGCACTTTCCGCCCCTACCTAGCGCGCCAACTATCGTTGTGTAAGACAACAGTACCCTACAGGGGTGCCCGTAGGGAGGTTTTTTGGTTAGACTGAAAGGGGGTGCGGTGCTATGATCTAATGGTTATCTCGATCAAAGAGACAATGACAAGGGATTTTAGACAGGTTCGGGCCTTCTGGAGGATAATAACCCTAATCCTGTGTATGGAGTGTGCTTCGGGCGTGAACATTCTTTAGCGTATAGGTACTTCAGATCGTATGAGTCTGAAGTTACCTTGTAGATGTGTGTGTAAAACTTGCCTTTCTAGGCTTCCTCCGATCTCTTTATATGGGAGAGATCGAGGGTTACAAATGATGAATAAATTTCTATTAATGACGTATTAATGACATAAACGGTCATATTGTGGGTAATAACACAAAGGATAACCGCACTAATAACTGCGGGATTATGGAGATTAATGACGGCCTAGATCTTAATGGGGCCTATCCGAATTCAGGTCGTCGGGAGAGCTTCTCACCCGAGTGCTGGACTCGGACGTCTTCAGCTCTCTGTCACTGTCCTCATAGCGGGCTTTGACCATTGACTGGTCGGCTTAAAACCACTAGGGAGGTAGCCCGGGATCATATTCCCGACAGTAAGAGATATTAATTTATGGGTGGACCATTAAGAGAATACGAGAAAATATTTTCACATTCGGTCGATAAAAGAAATCGTTTCCATATGTAAATGGAACTATTTCATATGAAGTCGGATGGAAACAATATTTATATGAAAGTTGTAGATCTCGATAATATCTACAACTTTGTAGTTGAAATTTTTTTCATTTGACATTATTAATGGTACAAATACTCGTTTGAATATTTAGGTTATCAGACCATTTTTAAAAATTGTAGCTATTCCATATTTAGTTAGATAAAAGTCGTATACAAAAATTATAGATCTTGATAAGATCTACAATAGTTGAAAGTTTTTAAAATTTTGAAAACGTTTAGAGGCATGAATATTTATATGAAAATTTGGACTAAATATAGAATCGTTATTTTTACAAGAAGATCATTAAGATAACCAATTGTGGTAGTATTTCCACAGGCGATCGTCACAAGGAATCGCTTGTAAAAATGAAAATAGCCACATTTAAAAATGAAAATATTTCCACCAGTTTTACATATGCAAGTGTAAATAAAATCCAAATTAGTGTGACAAATTCAAGTGAAATGTAATTCAATAGGTGTCAACAAAGTCAATCTATGCTCCTAATTTCATAATCTATAATTTTTAGTACCGGTTTTAGTTAGAAACTAGTACTAAAGATATCTTTAGCGATGGTTTCCAACTAAAACTGATACTAAAACAAATCCAAATCTCTTTTGCAAATCCAAATCTGTCTTACAAATCCAAATCTGTCTTACAAATCTAAATTTGTTTTACAAATCCAACTTTGATTTACAAAACTAAGTTTGTTTTACAAATCCAAATTGAAAATAAAATCCAAGTTTTTTTACAAATCCAAATTAAATAAGAAAATCCAAGTTTGTTTTACAAATCCAAATTAAAAAGGAAATTAAGTTTGTTTTATAAATCCAAATTAAAAAAGAAATCTAAGTTTGTTTTACAAATCCAAATTGAAAAAGGAAATCAAGATTGTTTTACAAATCTAAATTGAAAAGGAAATCCAAGTTTGTTTTACAAATCCAAATTAAAAAAGAAAATCAAAAATTGTTTTACAAATCCAAATTGAAAAAAATCCAAGTTTGTTTTACAAATCCAAATTGAAAAAAAATCTAAGTTTGTTTTACAAATCCAAATTGAAAAGGAAATCCAAGTTTTTTTACAAATCCAAATTGAAAAGGAAATCCAAGTTTGTTTTACAAATCCAAATTTGTTTTACAAATATAAATTGAAAAAGAAAATTCAAGTTTGTTTTACAAATCCAAATTGAAAAGGAAATCGAAGTTTGTTTTACAAATCCAAATTGAAAAGGAAATCCAAGTTTGTTTTACAAATCCAAATTGAAAAGGAAATCCAAGTTTGTTTTACAAATCTAAATAGAAAAAGAAAATCCAAGTTTGTTTTACGAATCCAAATTTGTTTTACAGATCTAAATTGAAAATAAAATCCAAGTTTGTTTTATAAATCTGAATTGAAAAGTAAATCCAAGTTTGTTTTAAAATCCAAATTGAAAAAGGAAATCAACGTTTATTTTACAAATCTGAATTGAAAAGGGAATCCAAGTCTCTTTTACAAATTCAAATTGAAAAGGAAATCTAAGTTTGTTTTACAAACCCAAAGTTTGTTTTACAAATCCAAATTGAAAAAGGAAATCCAATTTTGTTTTACAAATCCAAGTTTATTTTACAAATACAAATTGAAAAGGAAATTCAAATTTATTTTACAAATCTAAATTGAAAAAGGAAATCCAAATTTATTTACTCTCTATTAATCAGGTAATATTTCGCGGAAGTTTTGCTAAAGTTTAACGCGCGTGACCCACACTAAGACTATAATATTTTTACCCTAAACCAAAAATCAAAAACTAATCCTTTTAGTACCGATTTAAAAATTCAGGTGGTAGTAATAAGTAGGGATAAAAATGGAGCAAAAAGTTTCTGTTCGTTTCGACAAAAAACGAAAACGAAGAGGCTTATACGGATATGGAAACAGAATTTTTTGGAACAGAAATGGATACGGATTTTTTTTGTTCAGAAACAAAAACGGAATGATGATTTTCGTCGAAAAAGGATACGACAACGGATATTCCACCTAAGAAATATGGAATTTTTCCGCTTTCATAGGCCCATTCTCCTTCTCCTCCATAGCCTAAGGCTTGGGAAACAACACAGCATAGCAAGTGTCAATAAATTACCGAGCAGTCCACACAAGAAGGTACCCGAGGTGGTGATTAGATATGTCCGAGAAGCGCAGCGTCTTCGAACCCGATGGTCGACTCTAGTAAATAAGAGCCAAGATTTATACTGGTTCAAGTCTCCCGATGGATAATAGCCCTACGTCTAGTGTTTTGGTGTATTATATGGTGTTTAAACTTACAAATAAACACACTTAAGCTATGAAGGCCTAAGGCATCGAAAGCAAGATGAATCACTTCTCCCTGGGGGTGCCTCGCCCCTTTATATAGCCAAGGGGCGAGCTCAATGACATAGGACGATACACCGAGTTGGTTTCCTTGATACCTAAGATCACATACCTAACTCATGTGCTAATTCTCTAATTACCAGGATTCTGGTACAAATATATCTTTTCATACCGGATCTAGGATTTGATTCTCTGATAAGAACTTAACCTTCCTTATCGGGACCAAACCCCCTTCATGAGCCATACCGAACTCTAATGCTGGGCTTGGCCTGCTCTTAGTCTGAACTGATAAGACCATCTCGGGATACCCGAGAATCATATCCTCAACAGCAGCCCCCGAGCTCTTCTTAGCTTGAAAATCTTCGACTACACAAGCTACGAGGAGCTCATCTTTTAATCTGAGTCTTTGTACTTCTGTATGAAGCCTGAAAATCTTGACAAAGCTTTAATCTTCTTCTTCGTGTGAAGTGCACCATATAGGTGCACCCACACTGTGTAGCCCCCGAGACTCGAGTTAAATGGAACATTTAGCCTGAGGGTCCCAAATTTTCTGCAATAAAAGCCTTCTGGAACCTTGGTCCCAGATAATGCTTTGAAATTCTTCAGGCGTCGATGTAGATTACGTGTATGTCTTGCCCTCGAGGATTGTTAGTACTCGGGTGAAGTTTTGCCTAGAGAAGATGGTCGTTGAGGTCTTTGAGCCGCCACGGCCTTGGGCGCAATCGACCCCATGCCCCCGATGCTGAGCGCATGATCTTTGAGCCATGAGCTCTGAGCGTGCAAGCCCTCGGCCATGCGAGCTCCTAAGTGTGCAATGCCTCGAGCGAGTGAGCCCCCAAGAGCATGAGTCTTTGGGCACATGAGTCCCCGAGCATGTGAGCCTCCGAGCGCATGAGTCCTTGGGCGCGTGAGCCCTCGGGCGCATGAGCCCCCAGCTTCCGAGGGACCTAAGCGTCGCGAGCTCCATTGGACGCATAAAAAGTTGCTTTTTGATCTTCTTTGCCCGCAATTAATGCGTTGCAGTTGAGGGGATAGGCGGACATCTCTGCTCTGTTTGGGCCAGGCACAGGCAAAGGATGTAGACCAAGAGGCAGAACCATCGTGTCAACTTGATTATAGTGGGCACGACGATCGAGGCAACGCCTGTTCGCAACAATCGTGCCTAATGCCGTGGCTACGATCCCACGGTTATTTTAGCCGTTTGTCTCACCGCCTACTCGTGTGTTGCCACTTCAAACCTCTGCTTCCTTTGCGCAACTGTTCGCCTCCTTCTTCTTCTTCCTCCTTTGTTCTCCCGCCTGCTGGCTCCCCGGTGCCCAGACCGTCATTGTGGCTGCATCATCTGCTATCGCAAAGCCTGCCGCCTTTTCCAATTTAAGCCCATAGCTTCCAGGAGTCCTTCATCGTCGATAGAGTGGGAGGCATCAGTGATGTCGAGGGGAAGGCTGCACAAGCTTAAGAAGGCGTGGCTCTTACTAGAGCGGGCGATCTCAGGCTGGCGCGTGGTAGAAGGCGAGGAGTTCCTGACGCTGGACATGAATGAGATCGTCCTGTTTGAATCCTTCAATGTGCATGGTCTTGGCCTGCCCGTGCACCCTTTCCTCCGAGGCCTCCTCCATCACTATGGAATCTCCTTCAGCAACCTCACCCTCAACTCCATCCTCCACATCACCGTCTTCATATACCTGTGCGAAGCATACCTGGGAGTGGATCCACACTGGAACCTCTTTCGGTACTATTTCATTCTCCGCCAGGCGCCAGGGACCAAGGCGATTAGTGGCATTATGCTCCAATTCCACGGTGGCAAGTCAGTGGAGTACCTAGAGATGCCAATGACCACCTCAAAGAAGGGGTGGTGCACGGAGTGGTTCTATGGCATGAACCATCCTCCTGCCGTTCAAGCCGAATTCGCCTGGAAGCTAGAGCCCTTCACCGGGTGGACTAATCAGGGTCCTTCATCTGAGGAGGACCAAGTCCAAGAGCTAGCGGGGCTGGTGTTGGGCTTTCAGTGCCACGGGTTGAGTGGGATTGGTGTCACCGCGTGCTTCTTGCTGCGGTGCGTGTTCTCGCTTCAACACCAAGTGACGCTGGCCTACAAAATGTTCAGGCCCTTTGACCCGAACGATCAGTCAGTGGAGTGGATGCCTCGGGCTAAGGTCACCAAGTACCGTAGCTCTTTCTTCAGTGGGAAGCCCTGCTTCCCAGTGGAGCGTGGGTTCGTGTTATACTGCGTCTTGAACCCTCAACCAGTTGTGAGTTTTATCGCTTGTTTCTTAATTCCTATTGTTTTGCCCTTCTGCTTGGTAAATTTTTGTTGATGGTTGATCACCCACGCGGTGTGATATGGCCTAGCCGCAGGGTCACGTGGCATATTTTTCATAGGCACCACTCCCGAGCATCCAATGGGGGTCAATCCACGCCACCGCTTGCCGTCCTCTAGTGATTTCGAGTCACCCCCGCTGTTGGGTTATGGGGAGGCTACGCTAGCGCTTAATTTCAAAATTTTACCCCGTTAGCCCAGGAAACATGCGTATAATGGGACCATGGATCGTTACCTCGAACTACAAGACGCGCTCGGGCCACGAAAGTAGAGTCAATGAAGCGTGTCCTCGAGCTACTCCTCACGGCTCCATTCGTTCGTCGGAGAACCGACGATAAAGACGATGTGATCCTACGATCCGGCAAACTCTACGAAAAGAAAACGAGCACCACTATTAGAGTAGTGCCTCTACGGTATCCACACGTCCGGGGATAGGATCACCTCGTGCCGGTGTGCTAGCATCACTCATGAGATCCAGAAGATCGATCACAATGATTGCGATCTGGGAGAGAGGAGAGGTGACGGCTAGGGTTAAACACCAAAAGCAACAGTAGCCTTTTCGTCTTAGCCCCTCATCTCCTTATATAGTGCCCTCTCATGGGCCTTTAATCAGTATTAAAGCCCAGTAGATCTAATCTATTTGTCTAGACCCGGAACTTTCGGTCCTAATCGGAACTTCTGGTTCATCCAGAATCCAGTTTTCAGGTAGCCCGAAACTTTTGGTCCAACCGGAACTTCTGGTTTCTCCAGAAACCGAAACTGGGCTGGCTCAGAACTTTCGGTCTAACCGGAACTTTTGGATACACTAGAACCCAAAACTTCCAGCCTCAGACTAGAACTTTCGGTTTCCCTAGAATTCTCTTGGGCATATTTCCATCAATCTCCCACTTGCACAAGAGCCAATTCTTGCAAGCTTTAAATCACATCCCCTTAAGCGTGCGACCCGATAGGTTCATATGCAAACGGCCGCTACCCGGAAACCCTTTCTTGATCACCGATCAATAGCGGTACCTAGCAGTAGATATTGACCCCCGAGAGCATACAAAATCAAAATCATATTTTCTGAACCTTGATATACTCACACATCAATCCCTTTACCACACGACATCAGTCAAGCTCAAGGCGAGTTTCGTGCCACCGTTGTGATAGCTCGACACTTCACTCGATCAAGTAGCGGACTCAATCATGATCAACTCTTTGATCATAGTGGCATGGTGATCAACTCTTTGATCATAGTGGCATGGCCATGCACTTTCTAATCCGACTACCTTGAGGGGCCCAGTGACGTGTCTCCCGTTATGTAGGAGGGGTTTCCATCTTGACCGCTCACATCCCACGACATGTTTCGTAACACACCTGAAAGCAACCTTTATAACTACCCTGTTACGGAATAGCGTTTGGAAGCCCCTAAGTGTCCCACTACACATTCTGGAATCAATGATGGTCTCAGGTCTAAGGATTCTGCAGGTATATCATTTGAGATGACAACTGATGGCACATTAAAATAACAATCTCAGCAGTATCTCAAAGTGGGTCTATCCAACTCCATGTTCTCTAACATGAGTCCATATCACTGATTTGACATCTCCATGTCTATGATCTGCGAAACTTGATCATCAATCAGACAGATGTGCTAATCTATAAATCATCACTGTCCTACATGACGATCAGATATTATAGATCATTTAGAATAACATCGTAATACAAAGAGTCTCACAAACAAGTCACGCACTTGCTGATCAATGTAAAAGATATTTATTCAAGAAACAAGATAACCAATTATTCAAATGTACACTAGCATAGACAAGACACTTTCTCTCACATACACTGGGCTCGCTCACGCAAGTATCTAATACCCATAGAGCTTAAGTGCGCCTCATGCTTGGGCTGTGAGGGAGGCTTCGTCAACGGATCGGCTATATTCAAATCCGTGTGCACTTTGCATATCTTCACATCACCTCTATCTATAATCTCACGGATGAGGTGATAGCGCCGCAGTATGTGCATGGACTTCTGGTGTGACCTAAGCTCCTTGGCTTGCGCAATGGCACCACTATTATCATAATAGAGGTCCACTAGACTGGACGCACTAGGGACAACATCTAGTTCAGAAACAAACTTTCTGATCCAAACTGTCTCCTTCGCAGCTTCAGAAACTGCAATATACTCGGCCTTAGTTGTTGAATCTGCAACCGTTTCTTGCTTGGAACTCTTCCAACTCGCTACGCCTTTATTGAGACAGAATACAAATCCAAATTGCGATCGCGAATCGCCCTTGTCAGTTTGGAAGCTAGCATCGGTGTAACCATTTACAACGAGCTCCTCCTCACCTCCAAAGACCAGGAACATATACTCAGTTCTTCTCAAGTACTTAAGGATACTCTTTACTACCGTCTAGTGACTTTCACCTGGGTTTGACTGATATCTGCTCGTAACACTTAGAGCATAAGAAACATCTGGACGTGTACAAAGCATGGTATACATGATGGATCCGATTGCGGAGGTATACGGGATCGCACTCATCTTCGCTAGCTCATCAGGTAGCGAAGGACACAGACTCTTGCTGAGAGAAATACCATGTGACATTGGCAGAAAACCTTTCTTAGAATTCTGCATATTGAACCGTTTCAATACCTTATCAATGTACATGCTTTGTCTTAATCCAATTAGCCTTCTTGACCTATCTCTATAGATCTTTATATCTAAAATGTATGCTGCCTCTCCAAGATCTTTCATTGAGATACTTTTTCTGAACGAAGACTTGACAGGATCTAGCATAAGAATATTATTTTCGATCAACAATATATCATCTACATATAAGACCAGAAACACAAGTGAGCTCCCACTAGCCTTCTTGTAAACACAAGGCTCTTCTTCGTTCTTGATGAAACCAAACCCTTTGACTACCTCTTCAAAACGAAGGTTCCAACTCTAAGAAGCTTGCTTCAGCCCATAAATGGACCTTTGCAGCTTGCAAACTTTCTCAGCATTCTCTGGATCATCAAGACCTTCAGGCTGTGTCATGTATACATCCTCACTTAGGTTTCTATTAAGAAAAGTCATCTTGATATCCATTTGCCATATCACATAGTCATAAAATGCGGTAATTGCTAGGATGAAACGGATAGACTTTAGTATAGCGACGGGCGAAAACGTTTCATCATAATCAACACCTTGAATCTGCCTGAAACCTTTCGCCACTAATCGTGCTTTATAGATGTGAACATTTCCATCAACGTCTATCTTTTTTCTTAAAAATCCATTTCACTCGATAGTTTTTACACTATCAGGTGGATTGACCAAGTTCCAAACTTGATTCTCTCGCATAGATTCTAACTCAGATCTTATGGCTCCAAGCCATTTCTTAGATTCTGGTCCCATCACCGTTTTTGAGTAGGTCTTAGGTTCATCATTGTCCAACAATAATACGTCGCACTGCCCAGTGGTTAAAAACGCAAACCGCTCGGACGCACGACTCAACCTTTCTGATCGACATGGGGCTGGTGTCTCGACAACAGGCTCTGCAACATCTTGCATGTCGAGGTCTGGTTCAGTAGGAGCTGAAACACTTTCTAGTGGTTCTCGAACCTCTTCGAGTTACACCGTGCTCCCACTAACCCCTTTTGAGAGAAACTCTTTCTCAAGAAAAACACCATTCCAAACAACAAACACTTTGTCCTCTTTCCGGTTATGGAAGTAATATCCTTTGGTTTTCCTAGGATACCCCACAAAGAAGCATTTATCAGATTTGGGAGTGAGCTTATCAGACGTGAAACGCTTTACATAGGCCTCACAACCCTAGATCTTTAGAAAAGACAACCCGGGACGCTTCCCAGTCCATATCTCATATGGTGTACTCTATACAGATTTAGATGAAACTCTGTTTAGTGTGAAAGCAGCAGTTTCTAAAGCGAATCCCCAGAAAGACAATGGAAGATCAGTTTGACTCATCATCGACCGGACCATGTCTAACAAAGTTCGGTTCCTCCACTCGGACACCCCATTCCACTGACGTGTACCAGGTGGAGTCAGTGGTGGAACAATTCTACACTGCTTCAGATGATCATTAAACTCATAGCTCAAATATTCACCTCCATGATCCGATCGTAGAAATTTGATTGTCTTGCCAATATGATTTTGTACCTCATTCTGGAATTTCTTGAACTTTTCAAAGGATTCCAACTTATGCCTCATCAAGTAGACGTAACCATATCTACTAAAGTCGTCGATAAAAGTTATGAAGTACTAAAAATCACCTCTGGTTATAGAACTCATTGGTCCACGTACATCAGTATGTACAATAGCCAATAGCTTGTTTGCCCTCTCACTTCGACCAGTGAAAGGCATCTTAGTCATCTTGCCAGGCAAACAAGACTCACATGTGTCGAATGATTCAAAATCAAATAACTCCAAAAGCCCATCTCTATGGAGCTTCTGCATGCGCTTCTTATTTATATGACCCAAACGACAATGTCAGACATAGGTAGGATTCAAATCATTGAGTCGAGATTTCTTTGTATTAATGTTGTAGACATGTGTATCCTCAAGATTCAGAATATATAAACCATTCAACAATAGACAAACACTATAGATTATACCATTCAAAAATATCGAACAACACTTATTCTTTATTACGAATTCAAAACCGTCTTTCTCTAAACATGACAAAGGGATAATGTTTCTACCCAAGGCGGGAATAAAATAACAATTATTTAATTCCAAAACTAATCCTGAGGGTAGCGACAAAGAATAAACGCCGACGACCAACGCAGCAACTTTTGCACCATTACCGACGCGAACATCCAATTCGCCTCTTGCGCACTTCCTAGTCCTTTTCAGCCCCTGCAATGATTTGCAAGTGTGAATCATTGATCCGGTATCAAATACCCATAAATCACTTGGACGAGTAGCAAGATAAATTTTAATAACATTATACCTGAAGCGGAAGTCATACTTCCCTTCTTTTTCTTTTGTTCTTCTAAGTACAACTTGTAATTCCTCTGCCAATGGCCAGACTTATGGCAGTGGTGGCAAGTGTCAGAGCTAGCAGTCAATTCTCAAGTTTCTGTACCAGTCAATAAAATTTGTTTCAGACAATTTCTCCCTCTCTAGGATAGATCGCAGATTAAAAATGGAAGTATTCTTTGCAATAGGTGCCATGATCTACAACAAGATGCAAGGTTCAGCACTATGTTATATTGATCTTCTGTTAAATAAAAGATGTACCATAATATATAAAATGATTGCTTTTCCTCTAACGACACATTGTGGGACAGGATCCATATTCATCTAACTCCTAGTGAGCTTTGGCATCACTGCTTGAAGATTAGTGATATAGGTAAGCAACACTTGCTAATCACATCCTATGTGACTCTTGTTTGTTGGGGTGGCATCCAATGCCCGACTCCCAACTCCATGCCCCAAAGCCCAAAACCGTTTTGATAGCTTTGTTAAGCAAACTAATACTATGCATGTGGTGTCCGACATCCACCCTAACTGGTTGAGATAAAAGATAGCATCCTGCTTTGGCAGACCCACCATACAATGATCAAAACCTTTGTAGGTGCAGCTATTGAAAAGAGCATCAATATTTAATTTTCTGAGGGAAACTATTCTAACATGGTAACGATGCCTACCGCACACGGAACATGAAGGAATAGTATGATAGGAACATAAGTAAACATCACAGGCAATCATATTAACTGTGACATAGTATGACCCTTTCGCATGGTGATCTCCATCTCCATGGTTTCTGTCCTTCGGGTCATCACGCTTTAGGCTTCTATGAACTTGTATCAGTCTATTACACCTAATAGCACTATACTAATTACATGAGGAGAAGCATCACATGTCGACGTGCAGGTCGTACAACATTTGAATAGCCTTGGGCTGCAATTAACCATGACACGCAGGCCATGAAAATTACATGCTTGTATCTTATACATTGCAAGGCCATACCAGTCACAACATTCCCTGCAAAAATAAGTTAGGCGTAGAATCTACACGTGACTGAAAAACATACCTGGAACTTCCGGCTCAGAGACCCAAAACTTCTGACTCAAGGCCGGAACTTCTAAAATCAACCTTCTGACTCAAATTTATTTTGGCCCGGAACTTCCGGGTCACACCCGGAACTTCCGAAAATAACCTTCTGACTCAGAATTTATTTCTGTCTGGAACTTCCGGTCTAACCAGAACTTCCGAAAATAACATTCTATATCGAAGTTTATTTCGGCCCGGAACTTCCGGGTCACACCCAGAACTTCCGAAAATCTAACGAAAAATAATAGATCTAATCTATTTCTACCACATATCACCTATATGTGATCGATCCAGATCAAACACTACACACGTAGGCTCTGATACCACTGTTAGGTTATGGGGAGGCTACGCTAGCGCTTAATTTCAAAAATTTACCCCGTTAGGCCCAGGAACCATACGTGTAATGGGATCATGGATCGTTACCTCAAACCATGAGACGCGCTCGGGCAGCAGAAGTAGAGTCGATGAAGCGTGTCCTCGAGCTACTCCTCTCGGCTCTGTTCATTCATCGGCGATTCGACGATGAAGACGATGCGATCCTATGATCCGGCGAACTCCATAGAAAGAAAACGAGCACCACTATTGGAGTATTGCCTCTACGGTATCCACACATCTGGGGACAGGATCACCTCGCGCCAATGTGCTAGCACCACTCACGAGATCCAGAAGATCGATCACAACGATTGTGATCCGGGAGAGAGGAGAGGTGTTGGCTAGGGTTAAACACTAGAAGCAACAGCAGCCTTTTCGTCCTAGTCCCTGCTCTCCTTATATAGTGCCCTCTCATGGGCCTTTAATCAGTATTAAAGCCCAATAGATCTAATCTATTCATCTAAACCCGAAACTTCTTGTTCTAACCGAAACTTCTGGTTTGTCTAGAATCTAGTTTTTAGGTAGCCCGGAACTTCCGTTCCAACCGGAACTTTTGACTCCTCCAAAAATCGAAACTGGGCTGGCCCGGAACTTCCGGTATAACAGGAACTTCCGGATGCACCAGAACCCAGAACTTCCGGCCTCAGGCCAGAACTTCCGGTTTCCCTAGAATTCTCTTGGGCATATTTCAATCAGCCGTCGCTGCCGAAACGGAAGGAGAAAGAGTTGGGTGGGACAAGGAAGCGCTCGAAGCCCACCAAGGTCAGGAAGGATGGGGCCTTGGTGCTCAGAAGGTGGTGCTTGCTCCTTGACTCGGATGAGTCCAAGGAGGAGGGGGACGCCATGATTTCTGCCACCGCACTGGCCCCTCCTCGTCCTCCTCCGGCGAAGGGGTCAATAAGGCACCGACTCGCCAGCGCCTTTCGTCTGGAGCCAAGGTGAGTTTTGCACCATGTTCGTCTTATTGCTTTCATACCTCCTGGTTTGCTTCTAACTTTGTGACCTATAGGGTGACCAGGGCTTCCTATAGGGCAAACTGTGGCGTTGTCTCCATCAGTTTTGGCTGTGATGGATGAGGCCTCGGGACCTATGGCGGCCAAGAGGGATGCCATCATCCTCCCCGATGGGGATGCCATGGGTTTGGCCATGGCGTCGGCTTTGGCGCTGGCTAGTAGAAATGTCATGGCGGCATAGGCCATGGTGTCAGGGACGGAGGCTTCCGTCCCTTTGGTGGCAGTGGCGACGACTGCGACGACAGTCGTTGATTCTTTGGTGGCAACGAGAGCCACGATCGGTTGCGACGCCATTACGATGCAAGTCATGGCATCTGAGACAAGGGTCACCGACCCCTCTGAAGTGGTGGTGATGGCTGTCGTGATCCCACCGCCTTCTTTGGTGGCGGCGGGTGGCTCCGAGACCTTGGTAGGCCCGGATGCTCTCCATGTCACGGCGAGAGCCCCTGAGCCAGCCCTCAGGGCCTTGGCGAGCGAGACCCTTACCAAGCTAACCGGGCTCATCGAGGTAAGTTTCTGGTTCACACCGGTTTTTCGTTTTTCCTTCTTCGTCTTTTGTTAACCACCATTTTCTTGACTGTAGTTGCTCCGGGCGTAGCTAGCGACGGAGTCCTCGGGCATGAACCGAGTGGCTGACCTCGAGGCTGAGGTTGAGTTGCTTAAGCGCGAGTGAGATGACCTTAGGGTGGGTCAAGGAGCTAACCCAAAGGGGCATCGAGGCTAAGACCATAGTGAACTCTGTGGCGGTAACGGCCGAGAATGCCACCAAGATGGCCGAGGAGGCCTATCGTCAGGAGGCGGCCACCAAGTCCACCACAGACACAGCCTAGGCCACCACAGAAGCGGTGAAAGAGGTAGAGGCGTCCGTCCGGTCTACCTTTGAGAGGGTCAAGGTGGTGGCGGAGAAAACGGCCACTGAATATACGAGTAAGTGCTTGTGTTTGATTTTCCCTGATCGCTTGTTTCATCCTTTGATCCTGACTCCCATTGGTTTTCTTCCACAGGGAGACGCGATTGGGCCAACACCCAAATCACTGAGCTTGAGAGGGAGGTGGGCCAGATCCGCTCGGTGGTCAGGCACCTTCACTTCCTGTTGGTCGAGGCGCCCCTGCCGAATGAAGCGTTTTAGGAGAATCTTGAGGGCCTCGAGACCCAACTCTGCTTTTTTTGTCAAGGTCGTGGCGAGGAATGGAGCCGAGCAAGCCTTGGCTTACATTCAGGCCCACTTCCCCGAGGCAGATCTCAAGCGGCTACGTGCGGGCTTCCCACTAGGTTGTCCGGTGAAGATTCTGTGGCTTATTGGCTAGAGGTGGAGGATATCGCCGCCACCATCGCAGGGGACCTTGAGACCTTGGCCCCTCTCGAAGGCACAGAACCCATAGTGGCGCCTCTAGAAGAGTAGTCCTGTTTGTTATCTGCAAGAATTAGGAGTAAGTAGTTAGTGTAAGACTTGTTGTGATAAAACTCCGTCTTTTTCTTTTGTGAATGAATGTCCTTCGTAGTTTATAAATTTTGTGTGCCAGAGCCATCAACATCTCACGAAACTTGGGCTAAACCATATAGTACTCAGCGCAGGGATCTCATACCACGTACACGCCTACCGACATCAGGCCACGCAAGCCCTCAAGGGCTTTTGGGCTCTAGATTTTGTGAAGTCCTTTACATAGCTGAGGTCGGGCTCTGAGCCCCCAGTATAGCTGTATAGTCTTGGGCACGAGGAACTGATGTCACTTATGTGCCAACCCAACATCGGGCGTCACGGGTTCTCGAGACCCTCGAGGCTTTTAGCAAAGTTGAGGCCAAGAGGGGCACTAATTCCAACTCCTTTTCGCCCACACGGTTGCTAGTGCCAAACCCAGAGCTGCTTCATAGGGGCATAACCGGTGAGCTAGGCATATGATGTTCTGCATTGACTCAGGAGGGTTCGAGCCCAACAGATCGGCGACAAAACATGTGATGCAAGTTTTGCATGAAATGAAGTTTTTATTTTATTCAAGGCAAAAGGTATATAGCTGGATAAGTGGAAAATTTGAGCCCATCGGGACTCGGTGCCTCCTTCTAGAGACTCGGCGTGACGTCGAACCACGATTTCAAAGATGGCCTATTCTAGAGTCGGTCCTTGTTGATCCGCCGTCTTCGTGATCCAAGGATTGTCGAAGACTCTGTGTGTGCCTAGGCATCCTCATCCGTCTTCTTGGGCCATGTCCTCTTGCGGGTTTGTCATCATCAGGATCATCCTAGAGTGTCGTCTTATCCTTCCTTTCTCAAGTGCTTGAACCAACAGGTGGCCCCTCGGGGGCCCTAGCCGTCCTTCTTGGAGTTCTTGATCCGATGTCTCCCTGATCTGGTATGATAAGAGGAGCCGGACCTAGGAGCCAAGGTGCCACCGTTGATCGTCTCGGTGCATGCTCGAGTGAGTTGGTCGGTGAGGCGACCCCCTGCATGCTCGGGGAAATCATCCTGAGCGGAAGGAGAGGAGCTTCTCTAGCATGGGTCCTCAAGACGGCTCAAGAAGTGCTGGATCAGTCAATTAGCGACCTGCCCAGCAAGTTGATCCGTTACCATCTCCACGACGGTATCAGTCAGGTGTTTCATGACCCGATCCACTTTTTGAGCGGTGAAGGGGTCGAGGACCTGATGCAGAGACCAAGCTGGTGCTGGCGTTGAGTCAAAGGGCATGAAGGTTGCCTAGGACGAAGTCATCCTTGGCTTGGCGGAGAGATGATGTGGCGATGCCATCGGGTCCTAGTGAAAATCGCCACGGTCCCCAACCTGACGTGCCAACTATCGGTGAATTATCGAGTAGTCTACCCAAAGGGGTACCCAAGGTGGTGATTAGACGTGTAAGAGAAGCAAAGCGCCTTCGAACCCGATGGTCGACTCTAGTAAATAAGAGCCAACATTTATACTGTTTAGGCCTCCCGAGGGATAATAGCCCTACGTCTAGTGTTTCGGTGTATTATATAGTGTCTAAACTTACAAAGCAACGCACTCAATCTATGAAGGCCCAATGCGTTAAAGGAAAGATGAATCACTTGTCCTTGGGGGGTGCCTCGCCCCCTTTATATTGCCAAGGGGCGAGCTCAATAACCTAGGACTTCACACTGAGTCGGTTTCCTTGATACCTAAGATCACATACCTAACTCGGGTGCTAATTCCTTAATTACAAGAATTCTGGTACAAATATATCTTTTCATACTAGATCTAGGATTCGATTTCCTGATAAAGACTTAATGAGGAGCCATGGTGTATACCATGGGGATGATGAGTGATTGTCAACGGGCTGAAGAAGAGTAGAGATGAAGAGACTCGACCGTGATGGAGTTCGCACGTGACTCAGGTACACGGACGGACGTCG
>KE372571.1:355786-366445 GCA_000418225.1 Zizania latifolia | reverse complement strand
CAGGGGAGGGCGAGGAGGGTGGCGCGGTGCGGGGAGGAGGCGCAGCAGGTAAGGAGCGGGAGGGTTCGCGCTGCCATGGCCGGCCGCGGATTGGGGCGGGGATAAAGCGCCTTTTTTCCGGGCGCGACGCGGCGGCGAACGATTGTATGGAACGAGGTGTCGTCTACGTGGCCTACGTGGTCACGGCATATAGCGATAGCATGCAAGCAGTGGACACCGTCCGATCGGACAGTCGGATGGTCTAGATCGAATCGATTGGTAGAAGACATTACCTAACTACGTAAATAAGCAGACCACACAACTACACAAGGAAACAGCGTACTTACTGATAAAACCCAGCTAAAGTAAACCATAGATCTGCCTCCCTGGAAGAATTTCAGCGGCTGCGTTGCGAAGCCGTAAGAGAAAGTATGTGTTTGTTTGCAATAATATTTCATTCAGCTTCTTCTCTAAAAATCAAAAAAATAAATTAAACAACTCATTTTAATAACTGGATTTGTGAAAACACCAAAATTTTGAATTGAAAAATAAAAAATATGTTAACCCAAATTTCAGATCAAATATAAATTTGCGTGAAATTAACCACGTATTATATATATACCAGTAATATGGCTTCATTTGTTTTCACAGTTTCCACACAACTTAAGGCTCCTTTGAAATGGAGTATTTACAAAGAAATTTTAAAAGATTTAGTTTAGTTCCCGTAAAAATCCTAAAAAATTCCTATATTTCAAAAGAGTCTTTTATAGTTTATATCTATTTTTTTAATAAACTATAGCTTAATCAAACATCCATTTAAACACTGTTATAATTTGTACGCCATTACAATTTGCAGGAACAGAGCTGGCATCCTGCAACTGAAGGGGGATGGATATGGATGTGAAAATATCCGAATTATCCGTATTTGTATCCGATAAACTGTAAATGTGGTTATCCATATTTGTGTTCAAATTAAATATGGACGATAAATGGTAACAACCGAATTCGTTTGTTAAATATGGATATGGAAATGAATATCCAAATTTCTATCGAATGTGGATATGAAAATGGATATATCCGTATCCGTTTTAGGATTTCACACAGATTACACTATTAGGAACTCAAGATGACATGGCGTCACTATATTAATGTGTGTGGATTATTTATTCTTTATGTAATTATAAAACATTTAAATTAGTGGAGGTTTTCTAGCAGTAAAAGATAGTAGGATTATTAAATCGTCATTTACTTTTTATTTGCAAAAAAATGATTTGAATTTGAACAAATTCTTAAAGTAGTTGTGAAAAATAGTTTTATTTATACACTTCATAGTCATACAAGCAATAGAGCATATGTGTATAATTTGAATGTTTGATATTATATATTGTTATTGCTTTAAACGTACATTATTAAAGTATAGAATAGAAAAAAACAATACTGCACATGTTTCTATTATGTTGCTAAAGTGAAAATATTTTGTTGGTTGATTGATTATATTCAATTCACAAAATTTAAATTAATTATATTTGTGGTGCATGTTTATATGTATCATTCACAAATTTTTTATTGATTAATCGAATTTGATCAATTAAAATATAGACAAATTTCACACTTTTTATTTTTATATTTATTTTTAAGTTAAATTTAGTAAACATCCGGATCCGGATGTGGATTCGAACCATCCGTTTTATATTCGTATTCGAAAATATCTGTATCCATATTTGAATTCGAAATAAAATATGGTAAATAGTGATATCTAGATTCAATTCCATACATATCTGATCCTAATCCATCCCTAACTGAAGCAAGATGCCAATGATCTTCGACAACGTCCTAGAAAAACAAGGCCACCGTTTGCAACTGCTGTCAAGGCATCTAATTTTTTGGACTAGCTTTTGATCCTGTACTAGACGGACTTACACGCATTGCGCGCCCTATCAATGAGTCTATAAAAATGCCTTATTAATTTGAATGTATACAAATTATTAACCAATGTAATAAGAAAAGTAGCATTAATTTGTACGTTGATTAAAATTACGATGACAAACGGAAAATTAATTGCAATAACACATAAAAGTTTTGAAGCAGAGGCATAACAAAATGATTTATTGCCTCATTGGCATAATCATTGTTTACATAGTCAAGACATAACGAAATTTGCCAAAGATGGATGGCATATAATTCTTAGCATAGAAAAGTACTTCGGAGTGATTGATTATGTTATTTGGTCAAATCAAGAGCATGGCCTCACAGTGCAAAAAGATGTAGGCAAAGAGCAAGAGCATGGCCTCCTTTGCAACAATAAATTTTTGTTGACCAATGTACTACCAACCATACATGTGATATACTACCATTGCTGGTCCCACACAAGACTGGGGCAAGCACATCTGTAGAACAATGTCGAGCCCACCTATTTAACCCACTTGTTATTGTTGATGTAAAACTATCACAATAGATACATAGATAACATACAATCTATGTAGAACAGGCAACGCAAGCAGCTAGCAAGCAATTGCTCAATGAGTTAATTGAGTACTCTAAATCTAAAAGCCTAGTGATACTTCAATATATGCCCAGAACCTTAACTTGCCTATAGAAAGGAACTGAGCAGCTAATCACAGCAATGACATTGATAATTATTGAACAAATCAAATCATTGTTATACACGTGAACAGAAAATTGCTAGAAAAAAATAATTCTCTTAAAAAGCAATGTTGTCGATGGAAGTGACTGACACTACCACAGAAAATCCTATTAGTGACGGGTAATAACCTCTATTAGTGACGGACAAGTCACCCATTACTCTTATCATGTCAGTGAAGACAGATCATCGGTAACGGGTGTTTACCCATCACTAAAGGATCAACCTTTAGTTATCCTGAACTATCTGACCCATAAAATCAACTAGTATCGAAACCGATATCGAGACATAAAAGTAGGACGTAATAACACTAAGCCGATATGGACCGTCCGATTCCGACGCCGATGCCGATAAAACACAAAGAGATAACCTTTCAGCTTATACTCCGATAGAATCTGGTTGCAGTATACCTGATCGGTATTCGCATTGCTCTTCACTATGACCGCAAGATTGGACCGAACCAAGACAGTCGCAAAGCCATAATAAATCATAATACTAAACAAACCAGGATATATTTCATCCAGATGAACGATACGTGACATAAATCAAATACATAAACTGAGATATCGAACTCAAACGATGAAGCCTCTAATTAATGCATTTGAATCTGAACCACGCATCTGATACATCATAATCGATACATAAACTAAGATGTCGGACTTAACCGATGAAGCCTTAGATCTATTAATCAATACATGTTTGGCGAAACTTACCTCTCGCTGGAGATCGGAGCGATGCAGCCCCGCGAGAGAGCAAGAACTCACCGGTGGCAAGTTTTGACGATGCGCCGAGAGTTTGTTTTTGTTGATTATTTTGATTATAAACTAAGCCTAAACGTTACATATTTATAGTCCAGATGTCCTACATAGCTATGACTGCAACTAATTTATCTTTATCTCTGTAACAAGATCTATCTTCCCTTCATACTGGCTTCTTTGTATCCTTATCCGATCACACGTGCGTATTGCAGTTGGGCTTCATTGACCGTGCTTTGACCGGACTTGTTGATTTCCCTTAATTGTGCCGAAACTGTATTGGGCCTGGGCCTTACCAAATTTTGCCGTTAACAAACATAAATATAATATGCAATGTACAATGTATAAACCTGGTGACGCCCGCCGTGGATGTAATGATTGATCTTCAGGTAGCAACTGTCAGGTATATAAGTCGGTACCTACAATGTTGGCATGAATTACTACAACTAAACATAGCACTTGCAGTACAGAATAGAAAAATAAAATAAAATAATACCATAGGGACCCGCCTACTGCTAGAAGCACATTGTTGATCACTTGGGAGACTTCTCATGTCTCTAATTCATGTTATATTTGACAATGATAAAAAAGTACAATAATACTTGCGTAAACCCTAATAAACAAAACTGAATAATATGTGTGACAACTAATTAATTAAATGTTACCCCTAAAGAATTTTGAAGAAAAAGAAACATAAATGACTAAACTATATGAAAGTGAGCACATAATATAGAATCATTCCATGAATAAAATATAGAAACAATAATAGTAGCACGTAAATAATAAGATCATTGTATAAACAAAACAACTAAATAATACTAGTAGCACATAATGTAACATCATTGCATGAATAAGCTTGTCAAAACTAAAAAAAGAGCATAAATGCCACACACATCCTCATACTAATAGCCTTCTCAAAGCAACATATTCACAAAGCAATATATTCATAAAGCAATATATTCACAAAGCAACATATTAACAAAGCAATATATTCATAAAACAACAAGTAACAAACTCTAGCCTCGATGGAGGAGTAGGAGTAGGAAGATGAGGTTGAGGAGGACCTTAGGAGGAGATGCACGAGACGAGCGGTGGCGAGGAGGGTCGGCGATGGAACGGAGGGCGCGATGGATGGAAGAGGCCGTGCCGGAACGGAGGCCGGTGGAGGAGGCCACGCGCGCTAAAATGGAGGCCGACAAAAGAGGCCGCGACGAGACAGAAGCTACGATGATGGAGGAGAATAATGGCAGAACGGGTGGAGCGTGATGGCAGAACGATGGTGGAGGAGAACGTATGGCCGCTAGGGTTTAGGGTTCTCACGATATGAAAGCATTCTGTTAGCCCCGCCTATTTATACACATCTATAGTGACGGACGATAACTACCGCCCATCACTAATGATCTAGCCATTAGCGACAGGTGGCAACTATCGCCCGTCACTACTGATCGGCGGTGTCTTTAGTGATGGGCAATAGTTTCCGCCCGTCACTAATTCTTTGTCCCATTAGTGATGGGTAGTAATGTGACCCGTTACTAATGGGGGTGCCCCCACTTTAGTGACGGGCCACATTACGACCCATCACTTATAAGGCAACATAACTGATGCATGAAAAACGGTCCGTCACTAAAAGTTTATTAATGACACGCGTCATTTATCCGTCAATAAAGCTTTGTCACTAAAGACAGTTTTTGTGGTAGTGTGACCTGCTAACACTCCTCCCTCCTACATAATGCATCCGACTACTACCAGCACCTGCTCCATAAGCACATAACCAAACTCTATTTCATATAAGAAGAGTGTGCACTGAATACTCAATGCCAATAAACATGAGCAGGAGTAGGACTAAAAAATTACAGGAGCAAAGCTAAATCATAAGAAATGTTACCGCGGACAAAACCAATTAGACAAACATCCTATGCCACCAACCACCGTGGGGAGGAATGGTTGCTAGCTTTAGCAGTTGCACACCAGCTACCATGATTGAATGCAGCAATCGGCTATTCGACGCTCAAATTACCGAGGTGAAAAATAGACCTATATCATGGGTTGGCCCCATGATGGGATAAATACCACCAGGAGAATAGCCAAGCGGCATCGGCTGCTAGGGATGAGAGGTAGACTTAGGTTGAGAGAAGAGCATTAGGACAGGAGATTATACTTCTTCTTTCTTCATTGATTTCTTGATGAATACAACCCGCCTACAAGACCTAATCGAATAACTAACCGAATCCATTATAACTCTAGGACTCTATCGATTAACTTGCTAGGACTCTTAATTACAGATTTAGACTCTTATTAACTGCTAGACTCTAATTTGCCCTAGACTCTTATGAACAGCTGGACTCTAATCTACCATGGACTATTATTAATTGCCGCACTCTAATCTACCATGTGTGGTACTGTTCGTGTGGATAGGCCTGGGCCTGGTAGCCCTAGCCCACAACCCATGACACTACATCCCTCCTTTTGAGCAGCTCGTCCTTGAGCTACAAGACGACCTCAAATCTGACTCGACGCCTAACACAAATAAGACTCAAGCCTTTTACATCTCGGCTTAATACATTATTAAAAACTAAAAATAAATCTAAGAGTATTATGGGTCACCAAACCCTCTTCTTGAAAGCGCATCTTGGTGCATTTAGGCTCCTAATTAATTTTAGTGTATTAATGACAATGATGATCTAAAGCTAATAATCGCATTGATGAGTTATATGCAGAGAAGTCACAAAAAACGGCATTACAATTGAAACAAATTTGGAGAAAAGCTCCGGTTAGTCCAAAATAGGCTCAAAGTACAAAATATTGTATTACTTTTGAAATTGAGTCTAGGACCGCCGTTCTATAAAGAGGGATACGTTGAAAGTTGTTCCAAAGCTTTGTGTTCAAAGAAAAAAAAATTTGAAAGCTTTTTGAATTGGTTCAAACTAATCTCTGAATTTTCCAGTTGGCCCGCAACTTCCGGTTAAGCCCGGAACTACCGAAATGAACTTTCTGTATCGAAATTTTAGTTGGTCCGGAACTTCTAGTTAATCCCAGAACTTCCGAATTGAACCTTCTGTATCAGATTTTTATTTGGTCCGGAACTTCCGGTTAATCCCGGAACTTTCGAAATGAACCTTCTGTATCAGATTTTTATTTGGCCCGAAACTTCCGGTTAATCCCGGAACTTTCGAAATGAACCTTCTGTATCGGATTTTTATTTGGCCCGGAACTTTCGGTTAATCCCGGAACTTCCGAAATGAACATTTTGTATCCGATTTTTATTTGGCCCGGAAATTCCGGTTAATCCCGGAACTTCCGGTTAATCCCGGAACTTCCGAAATGAACCTTCTGTATTGGATTTATTTTTGGCCCGGAACTTCCGGCTGAAGCCCGAAACTTCCGAAATTGCTGTTCTGTTTGAATCTATTTTTCATCTTGGAACTTCCGGCTAGTACCGGAACTTCCGGATGAACATTCGCAAAATGTCTTCAAACGACCATTTTCTGTGTGCGGGGTATAAATACCCCCTCACCCCATTTCAAACAACTCTCTCTCTCAACTGAAGAACTCCAAGAATCCTAGAGCTAAAACCCTAAACTCTCTCTTTCAAAGCTAGATCTAGAGCAAATCTTTGAGATTTGGTTTGAGAGTGCAAAATAAATCTTCTAGCAAACTCCTTGCTTCATCTTTTGAGAAGATTTTGGGTGGTTGAATTCGTTGATTTTTCTTGATAAATCTTGAGCACAAAGATTTGGCCCTACAAGCTTTCAACGGATTTGTTACTCTTGGAGGTGCTACCTCTTAGACGGCTAGGCGTCAAATCCGTGAGCACCCAAGGAGATTGTGGTGTGCCCAGAGAAGTTTGTAAAAGCTCTAACTTGACTTCGATAAGGTAACTAGTGGAAATCCAAGCTTAACTTCGGTTAAGGCTTGGTGAGAAAAAGGGTTGAAAGAGACCCGGCCTTTTGGGGCCCCTCAACGGAGACGTAGGATCGGTGGATCTGAACTCCGAGAAATATTCACTCATGTTCATTATGTTCTTCGTGTTCTTACTAGCTCATATCTTCATATTGCTCGATCTACTTGCTAGTTAAGTTGTAGAACATATTCCTGTGTAAAAGTTGTAGCTAACAACATTGCTCTTACTCGTATTCATTTACTTTGTTAGTTATATTAAATTTAATATCTGTTCGTTTTCTGGTCTGCCCGAAACTTCCGGTTACAGTCGGAAGTTCCAATCCCCAGAAGTTCTGCAAACCTCCGGTGACCCGAAACTTCCGGTTACACCCGGAACTTCTAGTCCTGGAATTTTTCGAACTGATCATTTTCCGTAAGAAATTTTCAGATTGCCTATTCACCCCCCATCTAGGCAACTTTCAATTGGTATCAGAGCGAGGCTCTTCTCAAAGGCTTAATCGCTTGAAGAGAAAAGATGTCGGGCGGATCTCCAATCAAGACGACCGGAGGATCTAACTCTCCCAAGGACAATGACAACAACAAAAGGGAAGCTACATATCCTTTTGATTATGCCAAGTTAAATTCTGGTACAAATTTTGTTTCCGTGCCCGTTGGTCGTGTACCTTACTTTGATGGTACACAATATGCGACATGGAGACATAGGATGAAATTACATCTTCTCTCAATGCATCCGAATATATGGAGGATTGTATGCACAGGGCTAGATTTCGATGTAAGTGAAGCACAAGACAGGGATTTGACCTCGGGAGAAGACCAAGCCCTACACCGTAACGCTCAAGCGGCTAGTGCCATACTTACCGCATTGAGCCCCGAAGAATTCAACAAGATTGATGGGATCGAAGATGCCAAGGAGATATGGGACACCTTGAAAGTCGCCCATGAAGGAACATCATCCGTGAGGGAGTCCAAGATCGAGCTTCTCGAAGGAAAGCTTGGGAGATTTGTGATGGAAGATGATGAGACTTCCCAAGAGATGTACGACCGCCTCATGATATTGGTAAACAAGATTAGAGGTCTTGGAAGTCAAGATATGACCAATCATGTGGTGGTCAAGAGGTTGCTCCGTGCCATAGCGCCAAGGAACCACACCTTAGTCACCTTGATCCGAGAGTGCAAAGATTTTAAGAAGATGACTCCAAGCGATGTGCTAGGAAGGATTATAGCACATGAGCTCATGGAGGAAGAAGCTAAAGAAGTAAAAAACCTTGCCAAGCATCATAGCAAAGGTAAGGATATCGCCTTGAAGGCTAAGAAGGATGAAGAGTCAAGTGAAGATAGCGATGATGTAGAACTTGTCCTATTTGTCAAAAAGTTCAAGAAGTTCATAAAGAAGGCAGGATTCGACAAGTACAAGAAAAGACATGACAAATCAAGGAAGCGGCAATCCAAGAAAGGTTGCTATGAATGTGGCGATGTTGGCCACTTTATAGCGGATTGTCCCAAGAAGAAGAAGGAAGAAGACAACAAAGACAAGCATAAGTATCACAAGAGGAAACCAAGAGGTCATGCTCACATTGGGGAAGAGTGGGACTCAAATTCCGAGTCTGAATCGGAATCGAACTCCAATTCGTCCAAAAAGGGAGTCGCCACCGTCGCCACCGTCGCCATCGTCAACACCAAGCCTCCAAGACCTTCGCTCTTTAGAGAGTCAAGCGACGACGACGACAACATCATCTCCCCCAAGTGCCTTATGACGAAAAGCAAGAAGGTAACTTCTAAGCTTTCAAATAAGTATGATAATGATGCTAGTGACGATAGTGATACTAGTGATGATGTTGAACCGAAGAAAAATGACTTATTGCTTAGATCCATGAGTAAAGAGATAAGGATAAAACTTAAGCAACTTATGGAAACAATAGAGTCGTAAGATGCTGGTCTTGAGAAACAAGAAACATTACTTATTCTTGAAAAAGAAAAAAATATGGAACTTGAGTCTCTTCTTGCTAAGGAGACAAAGAATGCTGAGTCGTTGACTAGCCTTAACAAGTTAGTCAATGAATCAAACTTTGACTTAGAAGAGACTCTTAAATCTCTCTCTAGTGAGCTTTTGATTCTAGACGAATCTAATAAGTGTCTAGAAGATAAAATTGAATCTCTAAAGTCAAAACCCGATTCAACTCCTTCTATTGCTTCCACAAGTAATGGATGTGCAAAATGTTATAACCTTGATTTAAATGCTTATAAGACTAACATGAAGGAGGTAGAGATCCTAAGAAAAGAGAATGAAAGGCTTGGCGCCTTAGTGAGCTATGGGTGCATCAAGGCCTACAAGTCAAAGGATGCTCTCTACAAGACCCTTACTACTCAAGGGAACATTGAGAAGCGTGGGCTTGGGTTTTACCCAAATGAGACCAAGCTCACTCTAAGAAAGAAGATCAAGGGCAAGGAGGTAATCAAGTTTGTGAGGGGTGACCAAGACCCAAAGAAAACCAAGGATAAGCTTCATACCTCACAAACTACATTTTATGCCTCATACTTAATCAAGAGGAACCACCATGATAAAGTGGTTGTTCAATTTGTTGGTAGCAAAAATATTGAGATGCTTATGGATTTATAAAGTTCTTGTGACTAACATTAAAGGACCCAAGAAAATTTGGGTACCTAAAACCAAGAACTAATTTCTTAGAGGAATATAATTCCAGTGGATCGAGTTGGGTGATGGATAGTGGATGCACCCATCACATGACCGGAGAGAAGAAAATGTTCATTTCCCTTGAGCCAAATCAAAACCGTCATGGATCTATTTTGTTTGGCGACAATGGAAAAGGAGAGATAACGGGTATAGGTAAAATCGCTATCACAAACAACTTGTCAATTTTAAATGTTCTCCTAGTTAAGTCTTTAGGTTACAATTTACTTTCTATTTCGTAATTATGTGAGATGGGATACAATTGTATCTTCACTAATGAGGGTGTAACCGTTGTGAGAAGGGATGATAATTCCGTGGCTTTCACGGGTAAGTTAAAGGAAAAACTCTATCTAATGGACTTCACACTAGATACTGTTGAACCGGAAACTTGCCTTGTTGCCAAAACCAGCATGGGATGGTTATGGCATCGCCGACTAGCCCATGTTGGCATGAGGAATTTGTCAAAACTTCTCAAAGGGGATCACATCCTAGGACTAACAAATGTTATTTTTAAGAAAGATAGGTTGTGTAGCGCATGTCAAGCCAGAAAGCAAGTCGGGGCACCGCACACCGCCAAGAACATCATGATGACAAAGAGACCACTTGAACTTCTACACATGGACCTTTTCGGACCCGTGGCCTACATAAGCATTGGCGGTAACAAATATGGTTTTGTAATTGTTGATGATTTTTCT
>KE372571.1:326007-347271 GCA_000418225.1 Zizania latifolia | reverse complement strand
GTTCAGCAGATTGAACTTTTTAAGCAAGGATTGCAGGGCATGATGCAGATTGATGTCAAACTTTAGGCACACGCTTCATTAGAAACAGCCATGAGCCTTGCCCATTCCTTTGAGTTGCGCACGCAGCTGGAAGAATCGGCTAGAACAGACACCAAACCAAATCAGCAGCGAGCGCCTGCCATTTGGTCAGCAATGCAGCAGCCTTTGACCAGCACGATACTAGCAGCGAGGGCGGTACCTACCCGTGTAGCCCTTGCCATTAGGACGGGGTCGATTTCAGCGCCGTACTCTGTCACCAGAGGAGATGCAAACACGGTGAGAGGTGGGATGCAAACACGGTGAGAGGTGGGATTATGCTATAACTGTGATAAAAAATTTAGCCCAACTCATAGATGCAAGCGACTATTTTGGTTGTGTGCCCCCATCCGCTGGTGATGATGAAGCAGATGATTCCGATAACACGGATGACTCAGGGATTTCTCTCTATGCAGTTGCCGGCGTATGACCATGAGATTCCAAGACAATGCAGAAAATAGATTAGGAGGAAAGCTAGAATAATTCTATTAACTCAACTGATTCAAAAAGGTCCGATTATAACCCTTTATATAGGACCGACTTCTAAACTAACTTCATTATGACTAGGACTCTATTAACCTGCTAGGACTCTTAATTATCAATTATAGACCTACTAGGGCTCTCAATTACCAATTATAGACCTAGACTCCCTAATCTGCCTATTCTGCCGCTGCATGGGCCTGGGCAGCTTGGGCTTGGTCCGGTGCTAGGTCTCCCTTGGGCTTGGGCCTGCGTCGGCTATAGTGCAGCCCCACATGACATCTCTCCCCTCCTGCTGAAGCAGTTCATCCTCGAGCTAAAATTCTGGGTATAAGCGCCGAAATTCATCCAAAGGAACCCACGAAGCTTCGGAGGGAGACAATCCTTTCCACTGGACCAATAGCTCATGAACTCCTCTTGCAAGTTGAGACCGAAGAACATATTCTGGTGAAGACAGAACATGACCATGAATCAGCAATGGCAAGGCCGGTGGCGCAGTTGAAGGATCTCCTCTCAAGGGCTTCAACAGACTGATATGAAACACATCATGCAATTTTTCCTTGGGAGGAAGACGGAGCCGATAAGCCACTGTCCCAATGCGTTCTTCTAATTGATAAGGTCCATAAAAGCGCTGGATTAACTTGGCGCATGGGTGAATGCCAAGGGAAGCTGCTGCACGATGCAGTAATCTCAACCAGACCCAATCACCCACTGCAAACTCCAAATCACGATGCTGATCATCATAATACCTTTTATAGACTTCTTGAGCTTGCACCAGTCTATCATGAATATCCACCAAAAACTCATCCTGTTCACGAAGAGTCTTTGCCACAGCAGCCACCCGTGAAGTTCCAAGCTCATAAGACTGAATAGAGGGAGGTGACCAGCCATAGACCACAGAAAATGGTGTCTCACGTAAGGATGCCTGAAAGAAGGTATTATAACAATACTCAGCCCATGGTAACCATCACAACCATTGCCTGGGCCTAGCAGCCGATGCCACCCGTCTATCCTCCCGGCGGTATTTATTCCGTCATAGGGCCAACCCATGACAACCTATTTCTAATGGAAAAGGCATATCAGGAGTTAGACTCACTTGGAGGCCAAAAGAAGGCACGTATCGGCAAAAATATCAATAACAATTTTGCCTTGACGATGTAGTTGCCATATCCCTTGGCAAGCCATTCATGCTACATATGCAAAATAAGATGATGGAAGTTGATACCTCAGATCTTATAGCTCCAAAATTTATGCATCTAGTGATATCTGTAAAACAGAGTAAAAAGGTTTTAATGCAAAAATCCATTGCTTTGAAATACTATTTTGCTAAATGAAACATAAAAGTCCAAAAATAGTCATTAGCCATTCCCCGCCTTTAATTAGCAAGATGGAAGATTGCCATGGTTATTTCAACAATGTAGATTTGCTACCCAAAGAAAATACTCATTAACAGAGCAAGGAGTAAGGCATATACATTTCGTTGAACACATTATATACGTTGATTCAGCTACAACAAAGCTTCCCAAGAGGGCCATAAACAGCCGGTGATTTCTCTGTACTGCAAAATACATATTGCAATTTAGAATGCGTGCCTATAATATCAAGAGCAAAAACTATCACTCGTGAAAATGGGACATTATACCTATGCAGTTACCAAATGCAGAGCACTGGTGATCATAAGCTCTAACATTTACTTTGCAGTAATCACAGTGCCTTACCCTTGAAAGTCATGAAAGTTTCTATACAGAAAAAACAGGAGAACATTTTAGCATGTTAATGCATCAACTCCACATCTCAGACAAGTAACTGAAAATAAGAGCTCCATTTAAAAATCTACTTCCCTAGCACCTTAGTCGGGCATATAGCTTCCACAAAATCCTTACATCTAGCTTTTTCAAGAAACGAAGATTCATAGGCAACAATGCCAGGATCACCAGAAAACATCCTGCAGTGAGGAAACAAAACAAAACCCTCCATAACTAAGGTAATGACACACTAATTCAGCAAACATTAAGCATAGGAATTGCACAACATCGATGTATATAGACTAATGTAGCTTAGACTTGGCTAACTGTCTTGTGAAAAAATACGTTCAGGAGGAGCTAACCTGTAAAGTCCTTAGAGAAGCATTGCACATTTAGCATTAATTATCATATCTAGCAGGGAAGCGGTGCCTACAAATTAAAGTAAATTACCAATTATAGAACTATTATAGAAACTAAATACACTAAATCACCTATATCCTGCGCACAAGTTACATCATAAATGCAACAAATTTCCAAGGATTAAAGGTTAACAAACTACATGCCCAAACACATCTATGGCAACTTATCAACAATACCAGTAATACCCTGCGACCTAAATCGTACGGGAATGGCATGTAACAATAGCATATGTGTATACCAAAAACAACATTCAAATGGCATCGAATGCATTGCACTGTTAATAATGTTTTCCTTATACTTAGAACAATACCATATTACAATACCAAGCTACTATGCAAGTTCTGTTGCGTACGCATGTCCTCCAAAGTCCAACTAATGCAATGCTCCAGAACTTCACCTCTTCAGATGACAAACACGTAGACCCCCCACAAGTAAAGGATGTTGAAGAGCACAAACAACGTCACTGACGTCGCCACTCCGATGAACCTCATCCAGAGCATGCCCACCCCAATACCGGCCAGGAACACCAAACCTACGCAACACGCAGCCAAGGACAGATCGAAATTCACACCATGGTAGATGCAGGGAAAAGCAAAATGAATGAAGCAAGCGTGGACCTACGATAGGGAGCATGGTGAGGAGGGAGAGAGAGGGGAAGAGGCGGGGCACCATGGCCACGGCGAGTTGCGACAAGAGCGTCAGGCCGCAGGTGACCAGCGCCGACCATAGCACCTCCCATGGCAGCCTCCGTAGCTGGTGGAGCCCACTCCTCGGAGATTTGGCGGATCACTCCATGGGGGGTCGATCGATCAATCGATAGCTTCGAGGTAGGGAGGGTGCGAGGAGAGGCCGACAAGAGAGAAGGGGAGGAGCGGCGGCGCAAGAGGACTCCCAAGGGGAAACACACATGCGGGATTGGCGGCGACTCGTGGCGGCAAGCGCTGGGGGTGAGGGAGCACAGGTGGCTAGGGTTAGGCGGGGGATGGGGGACAGGGTGGCCGAATGGGGGGAATCATGTGCACGGTGCTCCCAACGGCCTGGCATATTTGTGAAACCCCCCTGCGTTTCCTCTTTTTAGAGCGTGCTCCGATTTTCTGAATTTCCTCTCCTTTACGTAGGAAATCTCAAGAAAACGAGGGCTCAGACGTAAAACCACAGAACTACCAAACGTGGGAAGCTGGACCTTCACGCAATTAGCGATAAACAGGAGGGCTTTTTCACAAAAACGCCAGTAGTTGGTCGGTCCCAAAACTCTCTGGTGGCAGTAGATGGGAGAAGGTTTAAAGATATAAGATGTTCATGGCTATCATCCATTCATCACGAATAGAACTAGAAAGTCGAGGCATCCTAGATGATGCTCCATAACCCTCCAATGGTGTAGGCGACCATCCGCAGCACTCCAACAACGATGCATCCTTGATGAGTGATGAGAGGGAACACAGAGGAAACAGACGATCAAATCAGATCATCAATGCTGTAATAAATCCTAGCCTAAAACCTGAATCTCGCCTAGTTTGCATGCACGCTTTCTTCAGACATGTGGTCTTACTTACCCAGTTGGCAAACCGCGACGCGCTGAACCTCGGAGGCTTCTTGATCTTCAGCCATAGAATGCAGGGGAGCTACATGCGGCAGGAATTTGAATACTGAATCTTGCGAATCGTGAAGTGTTTTGTTTGTAAAAGTTTGTATTTTCTTTTTTCTTGGAAAAAGTTTGTGTTTTCTTTTGGGATGGGAAATGGCGGCTTATTACGAGGTAGGACATCGGTGTGAACCCGAAGCTGCCGAATAAGCCGAGGAGGTCAACAAAGAACGGGAACATAACCACGATGAATAGCATGAACGCTACGTGCGTGCCATGACAGATTTGGGCATGAATAGATGTGGTCAGTTTGAGCTAAATCAGCTAATTAATGGGTTGCTCTTACCGACTTAGGCTGATCGGGTGATGAGACAGAGGAGCGCGTCGGGAGGAGTCCTGAGTCTCGTGACCAGGATCGTCTTGAGGCTCTCGAAGATAGGCATTACATATATCTGGTAGCTCCCGATGAGCACATTGTCAGTGATGTCGTCACGGCCGAACGCCTAGACGTCCAGTAGCCGACGAGCGTGATGGGCAAGTAGCAGCGCGCAGTGACGAGGTAGGCGGCAATGATGTCCTTCCACATGGGCGCCCTGTACGTGGATGGGATCATGGCCTGGATCTCTAGCACGTACCACGCCATGCCGCGCATACGCGAATGCCACCTGCCCTAGCATGCTGCACACCCAAAACACCGAGTCCGCCACCGTCCCCTCCATGTACACATAGCTCACCCTGGCCGCTGGCCCCTGAGCCATGCATGCTGCCCACGATGTCGTCGAGTAGCTATGCGCGTGTGTCCGTGCATGCAACATATATCCATGGTCAAACAAACGCTCTAATGCTCGCAACATAGTAGGAGGCGAGAGAAGTTAGAGTACGAGCCTTGGACCTGAGGGACATGGCGGTGATGGTGAGGGAGACAGCGGTGATGGATTCGAGTCTAGGGAGCTGGGAGAGGAGGAACCGGAAGGAGCTAAAGATGCAGATCCAATAAGACTGGTGTAGCCATGCAGCGGCGCACAACTCGAGCATGCCATCTTGGTGAACTTCTGTAGGCACTTGTCGATGGTTACCAACTGACCATGTACACCATGTCACAGTCGAGCTACACGATGAGCTGTGGCGGCATGACGACCCATGGCCCCAGCCGCGGGCCCAGCGTGTGCGCACCTAGGTTGTGGTACTGGTCGAACCACACGCCTGGCACGCACTCATGTAGCTCGATTAGCAACCACAGTGTGTACAACATCATCCCCCACGAGGCCAGCCAACAATTTTTACAATTTAATCCTTTAAAAAACTTATTTCATAAATAGACCCCTAAAAAAACTTATTCTAGGTATAGACCCAAAACTCAGCGCCAGAGCTATTGGCGCCAAGCATTAACAGCTTAGCACCAAGGTCATTAGTGCTAACCTTCCTGCCACGCTGTCCAGCGAAGCTGACACGGCGAGGTACCTCAGTGCCAAAGTTATTGGCGTTGAGGTCATCTGGCTGATTTCTTTTAATACAAACCAGATTGTATATCATTCAAATGTATCCTTGTAGAACAGTGGTGAGCAGCCGTCCATGTCACCTGGGAGACCCAGGTTCGATCCCTGGCGGCAACTAGTCTGTTCAAAACAGAAAATAAAATAACTAGAGCTAAATCAACCTCAGCGCCAATATCTGAGCTTCCTCGTCATGTCAGCTCTGCCAGCCAGCGCGGTAGAGAGGTTAGCACCAGTGACCCTAGCGCTAAGTTGTTAATGTTCGGCGCTAATGGCTCTAGCGCTGAGTTTTGGGTCTATTTCTGAAATAAGTTTTTCTAAGGATTTATTTGTGAAATAAGTTTTTAAAAAGGACTAAATTATAAAAATTGCTGCGAGGTCAGCAGCGCCGCCGTCCCTAGACCCCTGGCAGACATATCCATGCCATGCAGTGCATGCTTAAGCAAACTTCGCCTGCCATGGCGCACGCGTAAGTGCACGTAATGACGTAATATAGCTTACCATCTATAGAAGTGGGCTTTTATCCACCTTTTAGTACCTATTCTAATTTGATTCGATACTAAAAGTCTCTTGAAATGATCAAAAAATAGAGAGAAAGTCAAAGGTAGGTAAAACCGGTACTAATAAAGGGTTTTAGCACCGGGTCAGGATACCGACTGATACTGTACTTAGTAGTATCGGTCAGATTCACCAACCGGTAGAAAAAACTTGAGCTTTAATACTGGGTGGGGATACCAACCGGTACTAATAAATATGGTACCGGAGGGTCTCCTAACCCGATACTAAAACTCTTTATTAGTACCGGGTGCTTTTTTAATCCGGTACTATCATGATGAACAGTATAAATTGGCTCCTCGCTAGCACCACTAGGTAGCTTCTAATGCAAGGAGAGGAGGTTATAGCAGCTGCCGAAATTTCAATTCTTCTCGGTGATTTTGATCTTGCGGGTTTAGGTGCTTGAAGGTTAGTAGCTCCACTCTTTACTGTAAGATCAACTTGGTGCTTGATTTGCGAAATATGATACTTTGATTCCTATAGCTTGTGATGTGTCGGTGATCGAAGAGAGTGGAACAGAGAGGAGGTTATATAGCAGCTGCTAAATTTTCAATTCTTTACGGTGATCTTGAGATTATGGGTGCTTGAAGGTTAGTAGCTCCATTTTTTACTGTAAGATCAACTTGGTCCTTGATTTATAAAATGTGATACTTCGATTCCTATAGCTTGTGTTGTACCGATGATCGAATAAAGTGGAACAGAGAGGAGGTTATAGCAGCCGCTGAAATTTTATCTGGTTGTTTCTTAGGTGTTGTTCTTAAGAAATGTACATTATCTAGAAGTATGGTTAAATTATTGTTTGATGATCTATTCTCTAGTTATGATTGCTTCTTTTTGCCTGAGAGATGAAAAAATTTTCTTAATTTTAGTAATATGTACATTTGTTAATGGCGGTAATTTATCTTTTTTGCATCAGAGATATGAGTTGAGAAATTGTAGCTTTGTGTGCATTACGCATAATGTAGATGCTTCGGTCGATCAATACATTTAATTGGGCTAAAAAATCTACTTTGATGTTGGTTAGAATTTCCTAATATGATTAAATCTAATTGGGCTATAATCTTGTTAATGTAGATGAACTGACAGTGGATGTACGACGTTGGCCGATGCTCCGTAGAATTCAATCATGGTGTACGTGATTTTCTCGAAGCAGCCAAGGCTCAAAATCCTCTATCGGGTTTTATATGTTGTCCATACTATCAGAATCTGAGGATGTACTCTAAGATAAGTACCATTCACTTCCACTTGTTCTCAAGGAGATTCATGCCTAATTATATTTGTTGGATAAAGTACAGAGAAAGTGGTGTCATACAAGAAGACGACGATAGAGAACAGGACGACAATAACATTCTAGGCTTCACCTAGTATGAATCCATTGCAGATACCAATGTTGTGGAAGACAATGACTTAGAATAGATGTTGCATGATGTAGAGGATGACTTTGATTATGACATGGACGTTAAAAAGTTTGAATGCTTGTTAGAGAACCACTGAACATTGTTGTACCTGGATTGTAAAAATAGGAAGAAAAAATTATGTACGACACTAGATTTGTTGCAATGAAATACGGTAAATGGTATGTCTGACAAAGGATTCGATGAGTTGTTACGGTTTATTAAAAATATGTTTCTAAAGGGTAACAATTTGCCTCAAACAACATACGAGGCAAAACAGGTTGTTTGCCCTTTAGAATTAGAAGTACAAAAAATACATGTATATCCCAACGATTGTATTCTCTATTGTGGCGAGGAGTACAAGTCTTTAGATACTTATCCGGTGTGCGGTGCGTCACGGTATAAGATTAAGCATGATGATGCTGGTGACATTTAGGAGGACAATCATAGGAAGAGGGTTCCCACTAAGGTGATGTGGTATTTTCTCATAATACCACGGTTGAAGCGTTTGTTTATAAACAAAGCACATGCTAAAATGATGTGGTAACACAAAGAAGAATATAAGGAAGATGAAATGTTGAGACACCCCGCTGATGGGTCCTAGTGGAGAAATATTGACAGAAAGTACCCAGACATTACAGATGAGATAAAAAATATAAGGTTTGACTTGAGTACGGATAGCATAAATCCTTTCGGTGATTAGAGCAGAAGTCATAGTACCTGGCCTGTGACTCTGTGTATCTATAACCTTCCTCCTTGGTTATGCATGAAACGAAAGTTTATTATGATGTCGGTTCTAATCTAAGGCCTGAAGCAATGTAGCAACGACATTGATGTGTACCTCAAATCATTGGTCGATGATTTATTATCGATTTGGAATGATGGTGTACATGTATGGGATGAGTATAAATGGGAGTACTTCACTCTACGAGCTATGTTGTTCATAACTATAAATGATTGGTCTGCACTTAGTAACCTATCAGGGCTAACTATCAAGGGATTCAAGACCTACATCTAGTGTTTGGACGATACCGACAGCATGTATTTGCCAAATTGTAGAAAAGTCATGTATACGGGACATCGTTGATTTCTTGCTACCAACCATCCGTTAAGGAAGAAATGTAAGCATTTTGGTAGGGAGACGGAGCACTATATTAAGCATATTCATCGTAATGAGAGGCATGCATTTACTATGGTCAAGGATCTAAAAGTATTATTTGAAAAGGGCCATGGTAGCGAACTTGTAAAGAGTACAGATGAAAACACAAAAATATGGAAGAAGTCCATATTCTGGGTCTTATCTTATTGGGAAGTCTTAGATGTCCGTTACTCAATTGATGTGATGCACTTCATGAAGAATTTGTGCGTCAACCTACTAGGCTTCCTAGGTGTATATGAGTCAGGCAAAGATACGCTACAAGCAAAACAAGGCCTGCAAGATATGCAACAGTGAGTTGACCTACAACCAGAACTAAGAGATAATGGCGCGTACTTACGTCCTGTCAGCTATACGTTTAGTAAGGATGAGAAGGAAAGCATGTTTGAATACTTGAATAGTGTGAAGATTCCGTCTAGTTACTATTCCAATATAAAGAGATTGATAAACATGAAAGAGAAGAAATTCGTACACCTAAAGTCTCATAATTGTCATGTACTGATGACATAGTTGTTTCTGATTGCACTACGGGGTATTCTACCAGAAAATGTTAGAGCTACAATCACAAAGCTATGTGCTTTTCTTCACAATATTTCACAGAAGGTAATTAATCTAGTCCGACTAGAAAAGCTACAGATCGATGTGATCCACTGTCTTGTTAGTCTTGAGATGGTCTTCCCTTTATACTTCTTTGATATTATGACACATCTACTTGTTCACATTGTCAAAGAGATAGGTATTCTTGGCCCTGTATTCCTACACAACATGTTTCATTTCGAGAGAAACATGACGGTTCTAAAGAAGTATGTCCATAATCATTCTCGTCTAAAAGGATGTATCACAAATGGTTACGAAACAGAGGAGGTCATAGAGTTTTGTGTTGACTACATTAACAACCTCAATCCTATTAGAGTTCTTGTATCACGCCATGAGGGGAGGCTAAGAGAAAAGAGCACACTTGAGAAGAAATCAATAATTATCAGCAACATGGATTCGTTCGCTGAAGCACACCACACTGTTTTGCAACAAATATCTTTGGTGGCTCCATACATCGAGAAGCATAAGGAGATCCTATACTCTAAACACCCTGGTAAGTCTGTGGCCTAGATTACACATTAGCACATGGATAGCTTTGGCGCTTGGTTGCGACAGCACCTCATGGGTAATGTCTCGAATGACAATCAACTGACCTGGTTGGCTAGGGGGCCATCATGCTCAATCTTAACATTTCAAGGTTACGAGATAAATGGGTATACATTTTACATGAGGACTCAAGACAACAAAAGCACTAACCAAAATAGTGGTGTACGTATAGATGCCGTAGATAGCACTGGAAAGAAGAACTCCTATTTTAGTGTCATAAAGGAGATCTGGAAACTCGACTATGGACCTTTGAAGGTTCCTTTTTTCGGTGCTAATGGGTGAAGTTTTCCGGAGGGGGTGTAATCGTAGATTGATTTGGTACGACTACTGTTGACCTCAATCTTATTTGATATGGAGATGAACCGTTCGTTCACGCCAAAGATGTGACACAAGTTTTCTATGTGCCTGACATGGCTAGTAAACCCCAAAAACCCAGAAAAAGAGCAATGTCAAATGACAATTCAAAAAACATGCCAAAACGACACATAGTTCTTCAAGGAAAAAGAAAATTCATAGAAATAAAGGATGTCACAGATGAAGATGAATATAATCAATCCAATGAGATGTCGCCATTTGCAGTAGAGGTTGACACCTGCATCCTATTAGGCAATGATGATGCTCCCTATGTACGACACGATCACAATGAAGAAATGCTTGTAAAAAAGTAACATTCTTGTGCTAATGTAAATAAAGTATAATATATACAGTTACGCTACAATATATTGTTCTAAGAAATTAATTGTGGTAATGGCACTTTTTAGGATTAATAAACCTTTAAGTTAGTTACATTTATTGGTAATTAATTAATTTGTAAACAAAAGATGTTAATTACACATGACATGTAAATAAACTTATTAAAAATGGTTTAAATATTTATGGGTACTAAAGGGTTTTCTAAACCCTAGCGCGGGCTACTAAAACCTCGCACGGAACTCTTTAGTACCGGGTGGTAAGGCTACCCTTTAGCATGATGTCGAGCTCGGCGTGGCACCGGTCCTCCGTAGGCGTCACCGTGTACGCCGATGGCCAAGGTAGGGGAGTGAAGGGGGAAGATGAGAGGAGGGTACACAAGTAATTTCATATTATTTTGCCATGTGGGATGCTAACATGGCAACCACATGGCACTCCCAAGTTACAAAATAGCAAAAAAATAGTCTATCCATGTTAAGAGTGGCAAAAAAATAATTGTAATGTAGAGAATGACATCTGAGCAGGTGACATTCTTTAGAGTGGTAAATAGTTAAATTCTTCTCCGTCCTAAATTATAGTTATTTTTAGACTTTAGCGTGTTTATTAATATGTAAGAAAAAAAGCCCGAACTACTCCTTAACTAGTACTCCAAGCAATTAGTACTATAGGTAACTAGTACTCTAGATAGGGGTAAAATAGAAAGATTTAAGAAAAAAATGTAGAAGTTATAATATTTGAGACAAAATTTAAATAGTTAAAATGATTATATTTTAGGATAGAGGGAGTACTGCTAAAAATTAATCTAAGTTTTCGTTCATAATGTTTCTTCGAGATGTTTCCAGTCATAAGTTGATGAGCCATAATATATAATATAATAGTCATACGTGAAAAAGTAGTCTTACGACATAGGTTAAGAACCGATTGAGCAACTCTACATGTGAGAAGCTAGAGTTCGTAATCATTTTCTTATTAAAAAAACTGTGTGGTAGTCATTCCTCACTGACAAAAAAAATATAATAGGTATACGGTCAGCTAGCACAACACATGCATTGCATTTTTTAAATATAAAAAGGAGATACGCATCTTGTATACGGAGAACGACGACGACGTATCAACAGTTGCAGAGTTTAGTTCTACCGGCAGACCATGGATCGCCTTAATTTGTGCATGTTTGGTATGACTCGATCTATCGAGCTCATTAGCAAAATTCCCAGCCTCCAACCTAAGCTTATCAATATCATTTTAGAGTCTATTTCTGTTTGGCCCTTAGAATAGAATATTCTGGTATCGATCAATACTGGTGTACCGTTCTAAAGTTTTAATAAAATAATATAAATTTATTTTATATGCACAAGATATAGCATTTTAGAAAAGAATTTAACTTATTATTAGAGTATATTCGACCAGTTATGCCTTTCAATTAAGAGCAGAAATGCACATCCCACAGTAATAAAGCTGAACAGCAACAACAGTAAAGCTAAAGCAACAGTTTCTCATCTAACCCACCGGAAACATGGAACAACAAAATAAACATATTGTTTGCTTGCTTGCCTCTATTTCATATTGAGCTTGCACTGGAGTGAGTGAGCGACAGCTTGAATGGAAGCTTGTAGCCTTGTACTGGAGCAGACTTACCTCTTCTTCTTGCTTGTCCGTCGCCGTCACTCATTTGCTAGCCGCCGCCATCGCTCGTTCACTAGCCGCCGCCGCTCGTTCGCTTGCTCACTTGCTTGTTCGCTGTCAGGCTAGGGTTTTTATTTTTAACATAGTTTGTATATGGGCTAGGATGCACAGGCTGTAACAGGAGCACTGAGCATGTATTTTAGACCGGTACTAGAATGACCGGCACAACAAATTCAGTTTGTTTCGGCCGGAATAGACCAAAATGACCGGTATTGTCTGGTATTTCAACCGGTATAGAGTGCCACTTGTTGTGTACCGTTTTAGGGTTAATATGGTACGTATCGGCCATTCTAATCGGTACTGAAATGGTATTGATAAACCTGCTCCAACCTCGTGGTGGGCCCCGCGGCCTGGCTCAGAGCCACGCCATCCGGCTCACCTGTACCAGTACGGGCGCCGTCCAGTCCAGTTCACACGACCAGACACCGGATCCTTTACCCGCACCCGATGCGCGACCAGCACAGCACGTGGTCACCATGTCACAGGTGGGTCCACGTAGCAGTCTCACACATTCCCCCTCTGGGTAGTGGGTAAGCTTTCTGACCTGTGCGAGAAGCCTTTTTCACGCCCTCGCCCAGTTCCAACGAAGTCCAGGCTGTCGCGGCGGCGGGGCCGAGCTTATCATCACGACGAGACGGTGGGACCCACCACTACCGCCACCCCACAAAGCCAACGCTGACATGTGGGCCACACCGTCAGTCGCCGTTGTCATTTGCCACTGCGCAGGTGGGCCCGCGGTGCCACGGGACGTCATGCCACGTTGGAGGGACACGCGTCGGGTCCTCATTGGCCAGAGCGGAGTCGGAGCCGACCATTTCTAGCCCTCGGCTGCCGCCTCCGCGTCCTCCCCCAATTCCGACGCCTGAGCGCGAGGAGACGCACACCGAGGTATCGTTCTCTCGCGATTTCCCCCCTCGAGTTTTGAATCTCTTCCCTAAAATTACTCTGTAATTCAGTATTTTTGTTCGATTAGATCGTTGCTAGCATGATCCCCACATGATCTGTGGTGTTTGATGGGATCATTTCCCTATTTTCCGCTAAAAACCTGTCCTTTCGCAGCCCTTTCGTAGCGATTTGAGCCGTGTTTAGTGGTAGGATGGTTTCAACGCATCGAGTAGTTCTATGGTAGTTTTGAAGTGGTCTATGTGCGGTTGATTTGATATGTGACGGACTAAGTTTGGATCCGTCAAGCCTGAACTTTGAGGCGAGCCTTTTGGTTCTGGTGTATATTTGCTTCTGAGAATTTGCTTACATTATTTTTTTCTGGTTTTGATCTGTCATAGATGAATGGATTGACTTTGCAGCGTAGTTAGCTCGGGAACATGGTGCGGAGACTGCGGAGTAGTAATTCACAATTGCTCTTTGAAATGTGCTGCTATACAGTACAAAATTCAAATATTAAACTTGAAGGCAGTGGAGTGCCTATTGAAAAGGATTTGGACGGATTATCCCATAATGCTTCCTTTTTGGATTGCTTCTGACTTTATGCCTTTATGTTATGCATCGTATATTACTCAATGGTAAATTGTTTGTAAGGGACCTCCATAGACAGAATTAAGCGTAAACAGTTGGCTCATCACTGTTTTTTTCTTTGATCATGCAGACTTGGCATTTGTAAATTTTTTAAATTTATAGACAGGGAAGATGTCGGCACATGCAGAGCTTTCCCGTGAGGAGAATGTGTACATGGCCAAGCTCGCTGAGCAGGCCGAGAGGTATGAGGAGATGGTCGAATTCATGGAGAAGGTGGCCAAGACGGTTGACTCCGAGGAGCTTACCGTGGAGGAGCGCAACCTCCTGTCTGTTGCATACAAGAATGTGATTGGAGCCCGCCGTGCATCATGGCGCATCATCTCCTCCATTGAGCAGAAAGAGGAAAGCCGTGGTAACGAGGACAGAGTCACTCTCATCAAGGACTACCGTGGTAAGATCGAGACTGAACTCACCAAGATCTGTGACGGCATTCTCAAGCTGCTCGAATCCCACCTTGTCCCCTCTTCCACTGCCCCTGAGTCCAAGGTCTTCTACCTCAAAATGAAGGGTGACTACTACAGGTAATGTAATGGGGGTGGTAGTATTTTTGCATTTTCTGGTGTGTGGTTGCTTTTATTTGGTTGAATCAATTTTAATAAATAGGTACCTTGCCGAATTCAAGACTGGGACCGAGCGGAAGGATGCTGCTGAGAATACCATGGTGGCATACAAGGCTGCTCAGGTGAATGTTTTTTTCATATTCCTTCACAGTATGAAAATTTTGTGTTGAAGCAATATTATGAATTCTTGTTTCATGGAAATTTATACATTTATACGTGTGGTGCTCCTAGTTAACAAGGCATTTTTATTGTGGTGTAGGATATTGCTCTGGCTGAGCTGCTTCCAACTCATCCAATTAGGCTTGGGCTAGCTCTTAACTTCTCAGTGTTCTACTATGAGATCCTCAACTCACCTGATCGTGCTTGCAACCTCGCAAAGGAGGTTGGTTTTCTACATCTCCTATATGTTCTACTTAAGTATTGATTTTTGTTTCTCTATGGTGTATCGATATTTCTTGTGGTGATTACACAATTTTGATTATCACAAATTCACAATGCATATAGTTAACACTTAACACCACAAGAAAAATATTAATATCATACATATTAAGCCATTCTCTGGATGCTGCTGTGAAAATAGCCGTAGCATTTTTAAGCCCACAAAAGGAGAGGATTAGTGGGCTTAGTAGATAATATTAATATCGTACATAAGTTTTTACAACTTTTTAGTGCCGTCACCTTTGACATTTCTAAACCGCATGCCCCCTCTTTACTGTATTTTTGGTCTTTTGGTGACACTATGTTCTCTGGAATTATGCAGTCGTATGAACATCAAGTGCAAAACCTGCGGTCGTAGATATGTGCATTTTTTTTTTCTGATATGGACAGAACACCCAACACTTTTTGGTTAGGTGTTTTCCATGCTGCTCTGTCATTGACTTGTAGAACAATAGAAACTTATAATTTTCAGATTTGTTGGGAGACAATAAAGGCTCTGCATTGCGCATCAATTATGATGCCGTATGCTTAGAGAAAAAAACCCAAGTGGACCATGCTGTGTACCTTACCTTGTATTAGCTGTGTTAAGCCTGAGTCTGTCCTTTATATGTTATGGTAATTCATTACGTTAGCCATGGATGTCACTCACAGAGAATATTGGATAAAAGCAAAATATGATCTCAGTTGTAGGCTTTATAGCTACTTGGTAATTGTTTCATTTTTCATTGTGCAATTCTTAAAAATCATACTAAGTCATCTTTTGCTTACTAAAAATTTGAGTATTTAGCAACGCCCTTTGTATGCAACTTTTCATTGGTCAAATTTGGTTGATTTTCCATGATAATAAACTCCCTGAGCCTTACTCATGTTACTCGATTGCAATCCAGTTAATCTTCTGGTGTATCTTAGCCAAATCCATTGGGAGTTGTTAGCACGTTCGAAAAAAACTTTGGTTCTTTAGAGGCCTTTATCTTTTTTGAGACATCGCTGGCATCATGATGTCCCCTCTTACCAATTCTTACAGGCTTTTGATGAGGCCATTTCGGAGCTGGACACCCTGAGCGAGGAATCCTACAAGGACAGCACTTTGATCATGCAACTCCTCCGTGATAACTTGACCCTGTGGACTTCAGACATCTCGGTACGCTCCATTTCTCAAATACTCATCTCTGCACGCATTCTTTACCCGTTTCAACAAAATCATCCTCATTCCTGAACAAACCGTGTCGATTCTTCCTGGCTTCAGGAGGACACCGCGGAGGAGATCAGGGAAGCTCCGAAGCGCGACTCCAGTGAGGGGCAGTAAAGCCAGTTTTATGTGCCCTAGAAGCTTAGTAGCTAGTTCTTGCTACTGTGTAATGGCACTATGTGCTATGATTGTTGTCGGGAAATTTGGGGCTCCCTGTATGTGATGTTGCTATCAGAGGTTGCAGTCGTCTTAAAGCCGCTCTTTGTAGCAGGCGGGGACTGGAGCCATGTCTTGGGAGGGGGGTCTTGAACTGCTTGGTGGCACTTCCTGTTTTTTCTGTTTGGCTTTTTCCTGGTGTTTATTATGATGGCCCTGCGTCAATATTCGATTTCTGCTTCAGTTTTTCTAGGGTTTCTTCACTGAGCAACACGCAACACCTGCCTTGGTACTGTTTCAGGTTGACTCCATGCCAATGAGAGGGTTGTTTATCCCAGGTGATGCAGATGCTAATGAGTTGGTTGATTAGTTGATAGATTGTGCACCGTCCATAAACTGCACCTAAGCCGTTTGGCCGACCGCTTTCTGTTACCGCCGGGATAAGTATAGAAAATTCAGAAAAAATATTAAAATCTAGGGAAAATCTAGAGAAATTTTAGGAATATAAAGAGAATTTGTGATGCAATGATAAAAATATTTGGTATAAAATTTATTGTTTTGGGTTGAATTAAATGGTAGAGCATTAGAAATATAGTAATAGCATTTTTTGAAAAAAATAGAAAAAATCTGTCTATGGCAGGCTTTTGGGTTGAGAAAAAAATCCCTTTTTTATTTTTACCGATAGCTCACAACTTTATAAAATTTTAATATTTTTAAAAAACAAATTTTACCATAAATCATCTATTATTTTGCTCCATGCCAATGAGAGGAATGTTTGTCCAGGTGATGCAGATGCTAATGAGTTGTCCAGGTGATGCAGATGCTAATGAGTTGATTGATTAATTGATAGAGTGTGCACAGTCCATAAACGGCACCTAAGCCGGCGATGTTCGGCGGACCGCTTTCTGTCACCGCCGGGATGCTATCCATGATAGTCGATAGATAAACAAAGAGATAGCAACAAAATTTTTGAGCTGCCAGGGTAACCAATCCGGTCCGGGCTCGGTACCACCCGGGCCACATAGGCAGTAACAGCAGTAAACTAGCCAAAATTTAAATTCTAGATTTTTAATTCAAAATTTTGAGCCAAACGGTTAATGCTCGGTTTGGAGCGGTAACCAATGGTTGCTGACAGCGGTTACCGAGCAGTTTGGCATCGGTAAGGGTTCGGTTTGTGTCAAAAATCGATTTAAAAAAAATAGAAAATAGGGGAAAATTATAGATTATAAAGAAGAAATCAGAAAAAATCTAAAAAAAGAAAATTGATTTTAGGAATATAAAGAAATTTTTTGATACAATGATAAAAATATTTGGTATAAAATTTATTGTTTTTTGGTTGAATTAAATGGTAGAGCATTAGAAATATAGTAATACCATTTTTTGAAAAAATATAAAAACAAAAAAAATCTGCCTATAGCTGTCGGGGATATGACTCCCAGGTACCCCGTGATGAGCTTTATCAATCCGAACCGAGAGTAGGCTTAGCCAGTTTTAGGATCTGGTATAGCCTATTAACATGAGTTCATATCTGATATAGAAGTTTTACGCTATATTTGGAAACCGAGCACCATAGTTTAATATAAGAGATAAATATGTATAGATATTCTTATGAATAAGTAACAGATCAGAATCCAGTACATAATTTTTTATATTTAGGAAACCGACTTGGGTCAGAGCCCTAGTTTCAAAAGACTCCCCCTTGATTATATAAAAAAGGCGAGACACCTCTCAAGAGGTATACTTTCATACGCTCTCAAGTTGTTTAGCATACATTCAATCTACAATTTATAAACATACATGATATAGGCCTATTATCCTCTGAGAGGCCTAAATCTGTCTAAACCCCTTAGCTTATATTCTCACGAGTCAACCTTAGAACTTAGAATACAACGTTTTACTGCCGTCTTAAATACCATCTCGGGTACTCCTAGATGGACTGCTCGATAAAACACCGACAATAGCAGACTTTTAGGTTAGGCAAAAAATCTTCATTTTTTATTTTTACTAATAGCCCATAACTTTGTAAAATTTTAATATTTTTAAAAACAAATTTTACCATAAACCATCGTAACTCATTATTTTGCTCCATGCCAATGAGAGGGTTGTTTGTCCCAGCCAGATGATGCAGATGCTAATGAGTTGGTTGATTAGTTGAAGTGTGCGCAGTCCATAAATTGCACCTAAGCTGGCGATGTTCGGCGGACCGCTTTCTGTCACCGCGATGCTATCCATGATAGAACAACGAAGAGATGGCAACAAAGTTCAAAGTTTTTGAGCTGCCATGATAGAACACCCAACATCGTGAACGGCAAATCACAGCATTTGCAAACTGAGGTAAACTTGGAGACTTCAGTTAAGCTACAGCTCTGCAAGTCAGAAGTGCAACAGTTTACACAACAGGTGCTCACGTAATTCATAGCAGTTACAGAAGCTTGGTTGTTTTACAGTTTAACACGTAGAGAAGTGGTCATGTACCTCTACCCAAACTTACTGCTCGTTGAGCATCTAACACAACTTTTGTTCAAAATTACAGATTGCACCGAATCTACACTTTTATGTGAGTAGATAGATGCCACGTATTACCGTGGGTAGCTTAGTGGCTCAACAGCGGTTCTGAAGAGAAGAATGTATACTTTGTCAACAGAGAAGTACAAGAAACCTCCCAAGGAGTGAGTAACGTAAGAACCAAAGCTTGTGCCGACAATGCAGTGCCAAGCAGGGCCATATGTCGCATCAAAATCCTGTGTACAAATGAAAAACAAAACTTTCAGCCGTGGGTTGTCATGAAGTGTGTCTGTGTGTAATGCCGTGGAAGAAAAATAGCATCCTTTCCGTAAAGAAAATGCATTTACAATTGTTCAAACAACATAACAGCAAGCCAGCAGGCACACCCAAGTAGGTAATAGCACCTTAGAAGTTAAAACAAAAAGGTAATAGCACATTAGAAAGCATGGGAAAAAATTGCACCCAACTATAACAAAATTACAGGCTGATACACATGGTACCTGGTCCAAATGAATTACAGGATGTAGTTCAAAAAGGAAATAAACAGTGTCACAGGTGTTTGTTCACGATTATGTTCAGAATCTCTTTAAAAGTTACTCCATACTGAAATCACATCTTTCTAAGGGAATAAAGGAAAAATTTTGAAATCATTTATTGCAGTCCATAAAACAACTGGTTAGATGATAATTCTTTAATTCATAATTCATCATGCTGACAAAAAATATATTGTGGTAAAAAAGGAGTCACCCAAACAGCACAGAACAACATTGGTTTGTTTAAAGAGATAATGCATGAAATGTGTTTACTTTTGCATTAACATCGATTGCATAAAAATTTTTAGGATGTTAGTGAAAGATAGTATCTTCAGTAAATCTTGGTATTATTGTTTCTATTGATAAGAAACATGACTTTTGTGCATTATTTTTAGTGATCGGAAGTGTGCTAGGCTGCTAGCACACACAGCAAGAAAATTTTGTTTGGCTCTCCAGAGAATCCCTGTACTTCATAGCTATTATTCATGTATTTATTGATAAGAAAGATGTCCACATTTCAAATTTTAGGCGATAGCATAAATATCTAAGCAGCTCCCAGGCTGTTGTTGAATATATTTTTACCATTAGTTCTACTAGTGACTTTAAAGGTCAGAACCAACTTGTTCAACAGTATCTTGCAGGTATAGACATGAACAATTAGTATGTACAAAATCTAATTCAGCAGTTAGCAGGGTTCCACTTGCAAGATCAATTCTAAGAAAGAAAGCAGAAGTTATAGGTCCACCTTAGAGGAAGCCATCTCATCAAGAAATCAGACAGCAGAGATCAAGTAACACTTAATCTCAGCTGTCTGATTCCTGATCAGATGGCTTACCTCAGAACTATATGTTGACTGGAGCATTGAAGACACCAGTAGAACCATCAACTATGTCAGTCAGCATTCAGCAACCCCACTGGGCATTGGGTCACCCCTAGTCATCCACAACTATGACTCATCATTCGAACAACACCAAATTAATGAGCAACCAGTATACCAGGAATTCCTAGAACATGTGATGCATAGTTATGGGATCATCCATGTTCAGCTCATAATATGGTTGAAAATGGAACAGATAAGCATGCACCAATAGCACCAAAGAAGAAAAACTATTCTTTCATGTTCTCTGAGCAATCCAAATCTCATAAACATTTTGAGCTCTGCAGTGGACCATCTCTCATAAATGAATAAATTGACCTGGCACCATCCTGCTTCCTTATCCTAGGTCAACATAACATTTCAATTTTCAACATTTGCATCGAATGAACTTCTCGAAATATTCCAGTCTCCAGACGCTCCACAATTTAGATGCACGCCTTCCCGAAGTTAACAGGCATCACAATACGAGTATACAACCGCTACTAGTAGAAAAAGTTATAGATCTTAATCTTAAGTGTACATAACATACTTCTCCATTTTGCGATCATGTACAGCATCAAATGATCTAGATAGGTTTCGACCAAGAGTCTAATTTATGAACAATTCCGTGAGTAAATGACAGATTTGGTTATAAGAACTAAGAAGAAATAACGTGTTCAGCATAGGGTACCTTCTTCAGCGCAAGCGCGAGTCGCTTGCTGTCGAGCCGCGGCATGGCGGCGCTGGCCTCCAGGGCGATCTGGATCGCGCGGCGCTGCAGCGCCGGCGGCATGTCCGCTGCCCGCACCCGCACCGCCACCTTCCTCTTCTCCCCATTCCCCTCTCCCTTGGTCGTCTTCACCTCCTCCTTCGCCTCCACCTCCTCCTTCTTCGCCTCCACCTTACCGCCCTTGCCCTCCCCACCGCTGGGCTCCGCCGCTAGCTTCGGCACCACCTCCAGCTGCCGCTCCGGCTCTGGCTCCGGCTCGGGCGGGTCGGCGAGCTTGGTGCGGCGGACGAGCGAGATGAGGTAGCGGCTCCGGCGCTCGAGCTCCTCGGAGGCCCGGTCCATGTTGCC
>KE372571.1:286999-301027 GCA_000418225.1 Zizania latifolia | reverse complement strand
GACGATGTAGGAGATGCTGGATAAGCCCTGCATTTTTATCTAAATAGCAACCACACCACCCGCCGGTGCTACCAGCTGCAGAACCAGATGGTTAAAGAGGCGAAAGAAAACCCCCGGCAAGATGAGCGTCGCTGGGATGACAAAAAGAAGAAGCCTCGCTGGGAGGACAAAGACGCCAATCCCCCGGCCAAAAATGACTTCTAGGAGCCCGCTCGGATGGTCTCCATGATCTTTGGCGGGGCAATCACCATAGAATCCAAGCGCCAGCAGAAGCTGCTTGCCCGTCGCATCAGCACCCTCAGCGATAAGGCGATCGAGCGCCTACGGTGGTCGGAAGTCCCGATCATTTTCAGTCAGGATGACCAGTGGACGGATGTCCCTAAGCCGGGTCAGTTTCCACTGGTGGTCGACCCAGTAATCCTTAAGGTGCGCTTAAAGAGTGTGCTGATTGATGGAGGTAGTGGCCTTGATGTCCTGTTCAAGGGGACCCTGCCAGCGCTCGGCATTGACATGTCGGTACTATAGAAGATGGACACGCTTTTTTATGGGATTGTCCCGAGGAAGGCCTCTATTCCACTCGGCACACTCACCCTGTCGGTGACGTTCGGTACTCGGGACAACTACAGGACCAAGCACGTTAAATTCTACATCGCCGACTTTGAGACCACCTACCACGACATGCTCCGACGGCCGTCCCTCGCCAAGTTCATGGCGGTGCCCCATTACACGTATCTGGTCCTCAAGATTCCTAGACCAGAAGGGGCTTTTTCAGTGAAGGGAGATGTCGCCACCTCTCACGCGTGTGAGTGGGACGGCCTCACCTTGGGAGAGGCGGTCGACATCTCTATGCGGATGGAGGAAACCGTCCAAGCAGCCAAGACCACATCGACCCACGACATGGAGATCCCAACCGCCACGCCGTCAACCTCGGGCCTGGCACCCTCGCCAGCTGAGTATAAAAGTATTCAGCTCTCGGACGCCGACCCTTTCAAAACGGCTTTAATCGGGACAACGCTAGATCCTAAATAGGAAAGCGCGCTCGTTAGATTTCTCCATGCCAACATCGACATATTCGCCTGACACCCCTCCGACATGTCGGGCATACCAAGGGAGCTGATCGAGCACGAACTCCATGTCTTCTCGACCACCAAGCCGGTCAAACGAAAGATGCGTCGATTCGCTCAGGATCGTAAAGAGGCCATCAAGGAGGAAGTAACCCGCCTGTTAGCGGCTAGGTTTATCAAAGAAATATATCATTCTGACTAGGTTGCAAATCCAGTCCTTGTAAAAAAGAAAAAAAGAAAATGGAGAATGTGCATTGACTATACAGATCTCAACAAGCGATACCCAAAATATCATTTCCCGTTGCCGCGCATTGACAAAGTGGTCGATTCTACCACCGATAGTTCCCTCCTCTGTTTCCTAGATTGTTATTCGCGATATCACCAGATCAGCCTAAAGAAGAATGACAAAGAGAAGACATCCTTTATCACTTTATTCGGTGCCTACTGCTATACATCAATACCCTTTGGGCTCAAGAATGCTGGGGCTACATATCAATGAGCCATTCAGCGTTGCCTCACCGACCAGATCGGGCGCAATGTGGAGGCTTATGTGGATAATATCGTCATCAAATCAAAGCACACGGAAGATCTTATTCCTGACATCCAAGAGACTATTGACAACCTCCGCAAGATCAGGTGGCGGCTCAACCCTAAGAAATGTGTGTTCGGGGTGCCGACCAGGAAGCTACTCGGTTTTGTTGTCAGCAGTCGGGGAATTAAAGCCAACCCCGATAAGATCTCGGTGATTATAAACATGGCCAAGCCAGTTAGCGTAAAGAACATTCAGTGCCTCACGGGTTGCATGACTGCACTCGGACGCTTCATCTCCTGACTCGACAAGTGGGGGATGCCGTTCTTCAAGCTACTAAAAAAGGGGATAATTTCACATGGACTCCGGAGGCTGATCAGGCGTTCGCCGACCTTAAAAAATTCCTCTCCACACCTCCAGTCCTGGTCGCGCCGACCCCTAGAGAGACGTTACTCCTCTACATCTCCGCCATGACCCACATGGTCAGTACCACCGTGATCGCTAAGCGCCCAGAGGAGGGCCACATCTACTCGGTCCAACGAGTGGTATACTTTATATTTGAGGTACTCGGACCATCCAAAATCCGATACCCTCAGGTCTAGAAGCTCCTATACACCATCCTCATCCCCGCCCGGAAGCTCAAGCATTATTTTCAGGCACACTCGATGAACGTCATCACCGAATATCCACTCGGCGACATCCTTCAGAATCGGGACGCTATCGGTCGGATTGTAAAATGGGCTATCGAGTTGAGTGAATATACCCTCGATTTCAAGCCCCGAACGGCCATCAAGTCTCAAGCCCTCACCGACTTCATCGTCGAATGGACGAAAATTCAACTTCCGCCGACCGCCGATACTCAAGAGTATTGGGTCATGTATTTCGATGGCTCCCTCGGCATTGACGGAGCAGGCGCTGGGATTCTCCTGATTTCTCCCCAAGGTGAAAGACTAAAATATGTTCTTCAGCTATTGTTCATGGCGTCTAATAATGCAGCCGAGTATGAAGCACTCGTCAATAGCTTACGAATCGCCATTTCCCTTGGGATCAAGCGCTTAATGGTGTACGGAGATTCCAAGTTAGTTATCAGTCAAATAAATAAAGACTGGTCCTGCACCAACGAGAAGATGGACGTGTATTGTAAAGAGGTCCGAAAGCTAGAAGGCAATTTTTATGTCTTTGAGTTCCATCATGTCCCTAGGGACGAGAACTCGGCCGCCGACCTCCTCGCCAAGCTAGGATCATCCTGAGCCCCAGTGCCGAGTGGCCTTTTTCTTCAAGAGCTCTAAAAGTCATCGGTCTAGATTGAAGAAGTACAACCCTTGGATAACAAGGAAGTCCCTTTTGTCTTTGTCATTACCGATGACGTCGAAGATTGGTGCTAACCCCTCATCGACTTCATCCTCACCGTCAAAGCTCTCGAAGACAAGGATTCAGCTATTCGTCTCGCCCGACGGAGCAAGCAGTATGTCGTTGTGGGGTCAGAGTTATATAAGAGGGCTGCTTCAACCCGAGTGCTCATGAAATGCGTCAGCCGATCTGAGGGGTCCGACATATTGAAAGAAGTGCACTCGAGAATGTGCGGAAATCACGCCGGCGCTCGAACACTGGTAGGCAAGGCTTTTGGTCAGGTTTTTATTGGCTGACCACCAACAAAGATGCCAAACTGCTGGTCAGGAGCTATCAAGGAAGCTAATTTTTTGCCAATCAGAATTATCTCCCTGCTTAGGCTCTTCAAACCGTTCTGCCTTCGTGGCCGTTTACGTGCTAGGGGCTTGACATGGTTGGCCCGTTTTAGAAGGCTCCTCAGGGATATGATCGCCTCTTCGTCACTGTTGACAAGTTCATGAAGTGGATTGAAGTCATGCCACTAAGGACCAATACCGCCAAGAAAGTCACAGAGTTCATCCAGGGCATAATTTACCGGTATGGTGTCCCCAATCAGATCATTATCGATATCGGGACTCAGTTCACCGGCAACGACTTTTAGGAATTCTGTGAAGACCGGTGCATCGAAGTCAAATATACATCCGTGGCACATCCAAGGGCGAATGGCCAATGCGAATGAGCCAACGGCATGATACTCCAAGGCTTGAAGGCCAGAGGTTTTGACCCTCTCTATAAATATGGTGGTCGGTGGACGAAGGAACTGCCAGCTGTTCTTTGGGGACTCCGCACTCACACAGCCAAGCCACCGGTCGGACTCCGTTTTTCCTAGTATATGGGTCGAAGGCCATTTTACCGGTGGATATGCTCCACGAATCTTCAAAAATCAAATACTATGAAGAGAGCGTCGCCAAACAAACACGAGAAGAGGACATCGACAGCCTCGAAGAAGCTCGACTGGCCACTATAATTCAGTCCGATCGGTACCAAGTACTTCGCTGATATCACGATCGCAACGTACGTGGTCGGTTATTTCAAGTTGGTGACCTAGTTCTTCGCCGAGTACAGTCGACGGTCAGCGTCCACAAGCTTTCTGCTTCATGGGAAGGCCCATTCATCAGAGCAGGCGTGACCCGACCATGTTCCTATCGGCTGATCTGAGAAGACAGCCAGCGTGTTCCTAATTCTTGGAACATCGAGCATCTTCGCCACTTTTACCCATGATGTTACGAGCTATGTACCTTTATCTTAGGTTAATAATAATGATTATTCTCTCACTCCATAATTTATCCCGCCCAACCCCGAGTGCTTGAACTCTCTATCACTTTACCCCAGAGTCTATGACCTGCTCTAGCTCTGGCAACTGGTTAGATGCTGCTCTGACTAGTTACCTGAAGTTGGTATTTATTGCACTCTAACGGGGCGGTACTGTTGATATGTTCGTCCCAGGCTCGGGGGCTTGCTGAATTAGCCCCAAATTTTTCACCACACTTGTTGCCCGAGGCCTTCTATTGTTTTTCCGACTACTTGTGAAGCCTGTTGTTCGGCACGCGTGTATGTGGCTCAGTTTCCCTATGCTACGAACTAAGGCTATACCAATCATTCGGTAATAAACTGAAGGCGGTCGGACACAGTATAATTTCAACTCCAAATGATATTACATTGAAAGATAAATATATACATAGTCTTTCCTTCTTTTTCTTTCTTTTACATACTACTCGGCAAGATTTTTAGGATAAGCCTCCAAGTCTTGGACGAGCATGGTGGCCGCCTCCTCCACTTCCTAGTAAATGCGCTCCACGTCGGACTCTTCAACAGTCGCCGGCCACCCTGCTTGGATGCGATCCATCCGCACGGAAGGATACAACGCTTAGACAACCCCGAGCACGTGTGTGGCTGCCGACTGCATGAAGTCTCGTGTTTGGTTTCGTAGACGCGTCGCCAACCCATGAAGCCGCTCCAAAAACTGCTCCATTGACCACTCGGCGCTGGCGGGCTCATTGTCAATCATCTTCACCAGCACCTCTGCACCAGCCCGACAGTGGTCGAGGTGTGCCTGAGTGCTACTCAAGTGCGTCTCCAAGTCAGTGAACTGAGTGTTCACACGCCGATGCAGCTCTACAAAAACAACAAGATTGTCAAATACAACCTTCAATCCGAAGACTGAGACAAGCACCGGTCGGCCGTACTTTTGTACTCACCGACTACTTCGTCGGCCTTCTTCTTGGCCACGACGGCGATAGCTTTGGCTTCAGTAATCTTCTTCTTCAAGGCAGCAGCCTCAGCTTCCACCTTCACCAGGCTTTCCTTAGCCTCATGGGCCTCGACGAGCGCTGCCCCCGCTGACTTCACCGACTGCTCCGCCAATGAAGTCGTCGCCTCTAGCTATGCCTCCATGGTCACCCAGTCTGTTTATCAAGTTAATTAGATAGATCACAGCAAAACGATGCTAACAGCATAAAGAAGTTGCAATATATTTACCAAAAGACCAGATTTCTAGCTGGGCGCGACGGACCTCGTTGTCCTTTTTCGCCATCATCCGAGCGGCCTCAGACTCGACCAACTACGCCATCAATTGTTGGACTCAGGCATTGAGAGCTCCCAAGTCCAGACTTACGTAGGTGGCACATTTGAGCCGACTTAGTGCATCACGGCACTCCTCCACCTCCCGCTGAACTTCATCAGCAGGAGGAGCTAGAACATCTTCTGACTCCATGGCTTCCGCCGCCGACGGTGGCACATCAGCCGCCTCCTCCACCATGGGGTCAGCGGTCGGCTGAGCCTTCACCGACTCATCACCAGTCAGCCTCGACGTGGCCGACACATCTTCAGCCACGGTCAACACCACGGCGGTCGGCATATCCGCGGTCGGCGCCTGCGTCGTTGGCGCATCCTCAGTCGATGCCTGCGTGGTTGGCGCATCCGTGGTCGGCCCGACGGTGATAGTGTAGACCACCATATCAGTGGTCGTCCCCCTCACATCCGACGCTGCCACGCCAAACAGAGGAGCAGCCGCTGCCATATCACCACCGCTGACCGCCTCAAAGCCACCGGCCGCTGGTTGGCTGTCGCCGTCGACCGCCCCCGTGCACGTGGTGTCGTCATCATCGGGCAATGGCACCGATGTCCTAACAACAGACAAAGTTAAGCCAATAATTCCAAAAGCGTTTACAAATACTTTCAAGACACAACTTACAAGGTGGACTTCTGAAAAGTGATCCTCTTCACCAGTCGGTATGAGCTCGGTGGGCCTCCCGATGGGGTAGGAGGAGGCGGAGGAGGTGGTGGTGATGGCGATGGCGATGATGACAACGATGCCACCACCGCCGCAGCACCAACAGGCCTAACCTTGGACGTCTCCGAGTCGGCACCAGCTTCTCCAGGAAACGATGATGGCACCTTGGGTTTCCCTTGAGATGCCACCGCCATGCGCGGCTTCTTCGCCACAGGAGGGACAACGCCTCTGTCCTTCCTCTTCTTCGCCCCAATCGGCCTGACTGGCCGATCGATGTCCTTTTGCTCGACCACCCAGGGCTGCTCAGGCAACGGCGCCAGAGAGCAATACACCTCTCGCCCCTGCATTTTTTACGTAGTCAGCACCCGGCAGGTGATATTACACAAAAGCAACACAAAGCAAATACAAAAGACAAGCTGACTGCAATGCCTTACCGCCGGTTAGGGGTTGATGAGCTTATATGAGCGCGGGCCGTCCTCATTGCCGACCACCATCTTGGGGGCAAAGAGGTCCTAAACTTGGAGCTCGGCAATCTCCTGGACGAGCTCATTCACTTGGCCTTGATTGTCTGACCCACTGCGATCGGACCAGGTCAGCGCTGCGGTCGGTCTTCGGAGAAAGGGTCGGCTCATGGTTCCCAACATAGAACCGCTAAGCATGCTAGCCCTTGTTGGACGGTGGGAGAGGGACGGGGATGTACTCCGCAGCCTTCCCATCACGAAGCTGGAGTCTGGCCCCGCCAACAACTTTCTTAGAAAAAGATCTCAAATAAAAGAAATGGCGGAAGAGATTGAAATAGGGATCGATACCAAGATAGGCTTCGCAAAGTTGGATGAAGATGGAAATGTGGATAATAGAGTTGGGATTAAGATTACAAAGAGAAACATCATAATAATGCAAAAGACCACGAAGAAAAGGGTGCGCCGGCAAACTAAGCCCACGGGCAAAGAAGGACTCAAACACCACAAACTCGTTAGTGTTCGGAGTTGAGAACTCCTCACCGGCCACCGAGCGCCACAGTGACAAAGCCTTCACCGGGAGAACTCTAGCCTTTTCCAGGAGGTGAATACATCGGTCGGTGGCGTTGGACTTCTGGAACTCCCTCGAGCGGTCAACGCCGGAGTCAGTTTTCACCATCGGGACAGAGCACGGTGGAGCAAGGGGCTTCAAGTTAAAGAAGCGACGAGCTTTATTGTAGCACACCACGCACTAGCAATAGCGGCCAGGGCATCGAGGTGCCAGCGAGAAGAGCTTAGGCGCAAGGAAGAAGATGAACAGAGATTCAAATGCAAAGAGCAATATCGTGTGGCGGAAGGATCACAATAGGGGTAATTTATAGCCGGCCGCACGATGGTTCGGGCCCCCAACACACCGTGAGTACCTCGGATATGCTGCAAGGGTGAATCCATGACATCATTACAACCGCTTCGCATATCCCAAAGATTCCATCTGGCCGCCTAAAATAAATCTGATGGTTGAAAGAGGGAGGCGAACCAACGCGCGCCATTCCAACCGACATCCGTTCACCGACGCGCCTAGGGGCTCGCACGTCCCTGCACACCAATTAACTCCAGCAGTCGCCGGTCTCCTCCAATTGACGCCTTTTCACCAAACCGCCTAGGGGCCCACGTACTCCACTACTCCAGTCCGCTCCAACTGACACCTTTTCGCCAAACCGTCTACGGGGCCCACACACTCCACCACACCAGTCGGCTCCAACAGACGCCTATTCACCGATTGCTTAGGGATTTGAACATCTCTTGACTCTAACGAGCGCCCAATCACATAAAATCGCCTACGAATTTAAATATTTCTGCCTCACCAACTTCGTTGGTTTAAGCCAAATTTTGGATCCTGGAGTTCATTATGCCAATAAAACTCTAGGCTCGGGAGCTACACCCGGTAGGTGCACTTGATCGGTGCACTCACCAGGTAAACAAAAAGGATTATATCAAGACCATTTTGGTGCTCCTTCCGGCTTCTCGACTCCATTCAGATGAACATCGTCTATCTACCGCCAAGAGCTCGGGGGCTATTATCGGGGATATGACCCCAGGGTACTTCATGACGGTGATAGCGATCAAGTAGAAGGAGGGGTCGGGAGACGAAGCATTAAAGATGACCCAGAAGGGGTCGGATCATTCAGTAGCTGAAGAAGCGGTCGGCAGTCTGAAAAGCTCCTGAGTCCCGCACTCGGGAAGATGGCCCGATCGTAGGCACTCAAACGATTAACATTGATAGCTAGACCGCCCCATCAATGATAGTAAATCCTGGGCATGTAACTGTTCAATAAAGACAGCGAGTAACGCCAGTGTTAATAGCCCACGTACCGACCGTTTTAACTATTGTAAAGCGACTTAATAGGGTGCATAAAGCCTAAACGGTAAACCCCTAGCCCCTGCAGTATATAAAGTGCTCAGGAGAACCTCTTACGGGCACGACGTGTTTTTTGGCTACACATTATGTTACACTTAAGGCCATTTCAAGCCCTTAAGCTCATATTTCCACAGACAGGATTAGGGTTATTATCCTTCAGAAGACTCAAACCTGTCTAATTCTTGTGTCTCGTATTCTTTGAGGCAACCATTGAATCTTGACCACAGTCGTCCCCCTACACTTACACAAAACACCTCTATGGGTAACCCCAAAGAGAACTGTCATACTTATGCGACGACACAAACCTATCCCCCTTAAATAGAATCTCGACCTCGAGATTCGAAAGCGCTTAGAAAAAGATGTGGGTGGTTGGCTCTCAATTCATCTTCACGTTCCCAAGTGGCTTCCTCCTCTGAATGATTGCTCCACTGAACCTTGCAAAACTTTACAACCTTGCTCCGGGTTCTTTTTTGCTGACTTCTAGAATACGAACAGGCTTTTCCACATGCGTCAAATCCTCTTGAAATTCTATCCGCTCGACGTCCGTGACTTTAGAGGGGACACAGAGACACTTCTTCAACTAGGACATATGGAACACATTGTGGATATCTACCATGGATGGGGGTAACTGGTATGGTTATCTAGTATGGTCCCACAAAACATGGTGACAACTTTTCCTTGGTCTGAAAATGACGAACTCCATGGAAAGGGGTAACTTTGAGGTATACAAAATCTCCTTCTTCAAAGCTGAGGTCTCGACGACGATTATCGGCATAACTCTTCTGCCTGGATTGAGCAACCTTCAGACGGTCTTGAATAATCTTTACTTTGCTTTGAGATTCTCTCATGATATCGGTGCCGATGACTTGATTCTCACCTACTTGATCCCAAAACAATGGTGTTCTACACATTCTTCCATACAGGGCTTTAAACGAAGATATCTGAAGACTAGTTTGATAACTGTTATTACAAGAAAACTCGGCATAGGGCAGATTCTTATCCCATGATCCTTCGAAATCTAGAGCACAGGCTCTTAACATATTCTCCAGAATCTAATTCACTCTTTCTATTTGACCATCTGTTTGGGGGTGATAAGCTGTACTGAAATTCAGACGGGTACCCAACTCTTCTTGCAGCTTCTACTAAAACTTAGAAGTAAACTAACTTCCTCTATCTGACACTATCCTTTTAGGAACTCCATGCAAATAGATGATTCTAGCCATGTATAGATCTGCTAGCTGACTACTACGATAGATTGCCTTGACTCGTATAAAGTGAGCTACCTTTGTTAACCGATCAACAATAACCCAAATAGAGTCATACCCTGAGGTTGTTCTTGGCAATCCAGTTATAAAGTCCATTCTGACTTCTTCCCACTTCTATTCAGGTACTCTCAAAGGTTGGAGTAACCCTGCAGGTCTCTGGTGTTCTGCTTTTACCCTCTGACATACATCACACAGGGCTACAAATTCAGCTATCTCACGACGCATACTGGGCCACCAATACTTCTCTCGAAGGTCTTGATACATCTTAGTACTCCCATGATGAATAGAGTACTGCGTCTCATGGCCTTCATGAATTATGAGATCCTTTAACTCCTTATCAGGTACACAGATATGACTCCCATGCCATAAGGTACCTTACTCATCTTCAATGAACTCATGAGTTTTTCCTTCCTTCGTGCTTTCCTTAACCTCCAGAATATATAGATCATTCACTTTAGCTCCCTGAATTTGATTTAACAACGATGGCCGGGCTTCTAATGCTACTAAAAATCCACTTGGAACGACGCTCAAACTCAACTTTTCAAACTCTTACAGCAACTCCGAACATACTTCCTCAACTAAAATAGCATTTTCATAGGTCTTGCCACTAAGAGCATCTGCTACCACATTAGCTTTGCTAGGATGATACTGAATACTAACATCATAATCCTTGACTAACTCGAGTCATCTTCTTTGCCGAAGGTTCAAATCTGGTTGGGTGATGATATACTTCAAACTCTTATGGTCCATGAAGACTTCTATACAGGTTCCAATGAGATAATGACGCCAAATCTTAAGAGCATGGACCACTGAGGCCATTTCTAAATTATGGGTCGGATAATTCAACTCATGAGGTCTTAGTTGCCGAGAAGCATAAGCAACCACTTTTCCTTCTTGCATCAACACACATCCAAAACCTTGATGAGATGCATCACAATATACTTTGAAATCTCCTTTAGGATCTGGCAGAATTAGCACTGGGGCTAATACCAATCTCTTTTTCAATCCTATGAAACTTTTCTCACATTCTAGTGTCCAAACAAACTTCTCATACTTATGTAACAACTTGGTTATAGGTTTGGCTATCTTGGAGAAATACTCAATGAACCGATGGTAATAACCCGCAAGTCCTAGAAAACTCCTTATCTCAGTGGTGTTCTAGGGCTGCACCCAATCAGTAACGGCATCAACTGTACTTGGATCAATGGCAACTTCGGTAGAAGAGATAATGTGACCCAGAAACTTTATTTCCTTCAACCAAAACCCACACTTACTTAACTTAACATACAAATGATGTTCTCTCAACTTCTATAGTGCTAGATGTAAATGCGCTGCATGATCTTCCTTCGTCTTAGAATAGATAAGAATATCACCAATGAACACCACCACAAACTTATCTAGATATTCTATAACTACACTATTCATCAGGTTCATGAAGAAAGCAGGGGCATTGGTCAATCCAAATGACATTACCAAATACTCAAACATTCCATAACGGGATGTAAATGCCGTCTTGGGGATATCTTCTTCCCAAATTCTCAACTGATGGTACCCAAACCAAAGATGTCAAGCCCAGAAATTCCAACCATTTTCTTGTGATTTATGTACGAAAAGTCCCTCATCCAGGAATCAGCCAAGGCACACAATAGATAATTTATTGAACATCGAAAGCATTATTGTTCACGACGAAATAAACAAAGTACCTATTACAGAGGTGGCATTGGAACCTCAAAATAATAATGATCAACATAAATAACTCATAATAACTTTATTGACGCAACGATGACTCCACTCCATAGGCAGACTTGACTGGACAACAGCTCAAAAGGCACCACCTTCATCTTCGCTGACGAACTCCTCTTCTAGTGGTGGGGAAATGCAAGGATGAGTATTTTGAATACTCAACAATCTTTCTAAGTGGAACAGTTATAATGCACAGAGGATACAAAGGACGGTATAATAGGATTTATTTGCATAAACAGAGCATTAAAGAGAGATAGAATTTAAAAGATAGTTCTAGTTAAGTTAGAACCTTAAAACAATATTAATCCAATAATCGAATAACTTTTACCCAGAGTCATCGGGCCCAAAAGAACCAATCAATCATCGGGCCCAGAGCTATCTAGGTTGAACAGAAAGTAAAACAGGTTAATTAAATAATCATGGAACTAATCACGAGTGACCTTGCATTGTCGCCCTTAACCATGGGCATGGCTATTCGAATAGTTTTACTCTAATCAGAGATGCACAACTTTACCTGTAAGTCATAGCTCTATAACATGTCACCATGCGCCTCAATACCACCACGGTACCTTAGAAAAGAGTTGTGATATGACCATCCATCGAGATCCTCCAAGCTTCACACCCAGGACCCATCTACCCAAACCTCCCCTGGCCCTCCAATCCGAATAGCAAAGACTTACCTAGTGCAGAACTATCAGCCTTCTTGATGCTTCACCCAGGATCTCTAGGTTTCAGGTCATATCATTTCCCATGCTGGCTTGTGGTAGCGCGAGATTATATTGCAATAGTAGCCCATGAACCGGTCCTTAAAGTATCATGAGTACAACTAGCAGAACCATGGACCTTGTACTCACAACCCACCTTAGTCATATTTTAGTAGCATTTAAATCATTAACCAGTTCATTAACCACTAGTAATCATATAAGCCAATATTAATATGAAAGTAGTATAAACAGCATGATGAAATGTGATACTAGTTTCTAAGCAGGGATAAGCAATCCTAGGCATCCAGATAAATCATAGTAAAGATTCATACTGGTCAGGTTAATTAATCCCTAGGTAGACAAGGAACAGCTAAATAATCAACAGGGGTCGATACAAGCAGGGTTTATATCCCAATCCCGATAACATTCTAAAATAAGATACACTTTTGAATAAATAGTAGCTTTAAAACATGGGTTCAACATGATCAATAGGGGAACTTGAATAACTTGCCCTACTAGATAGGGATGAAAATAGGTGACTCCTCGATGAAAACATGCTCTTCAGGCACTTAAGAAACTAAACAGCAATATAAGAATACAATAATAAATTAAAACAGTATAAATGCGCATACATTCTATGTATGAACATATTTTTAATGGGTAGAGCTCATTTTTAGAAAAAATTATACAACTTGAATGGTTAAATTTGGAGTTCAAATGAATTAGATATGAATTTTTGAAGTTTAAACATGGTTCTGTTTGAATTCAAAAAATAAAATCGAATTACGACACAATACTGAATTATTTTTCTAAAGAAAAATCAAAATTATGGCATCAGCAGAGGGGTTACGTGTGCGCGTGAGGTGTAGGACCGAAAAGGCGACCAGAGAGGGGGTGAATGGGCGTAAATTAAAACGTAGTGGAAAATACAACTACCCCCAAAACTTCTAACAACGAGAATATCAGCCTTACAAGTGACTTAAGAAAGCTCAGCACAAGATTGTGCGATAAAGATCACCCCAGGCAAGCTGATATCTCAAAACCTCCTCAAAAGCACTCTTCAAAAATAGCAACAAGTATTCAACTCAGAACCTCTAACAAAGATCTCTACTAACACGAAACAAACACGAGAATACAAAGAAAAGCATTCATTGTGCAACTTGAAAAAGTAACGTGTCAGTGAGCAATAAGTAAACCCTAGATCACAGTAACATCCTCATCATAACATTTGAGTATAATAGATAGGGTTCAGAGGGTTTTACTGCAAGCTTGGTGTAGAGGGTGCTGAGGTTGAATTGCTGTAGTCGTTGACGAGCAAACGTGCTTCAAACTGTTCTGACTGGCCGGAACTTCCGGCACAACCGGAACTTCCGGCATAACCGGAACTTCCGGCTGCTACAGTAAAAACAGAACAGCCCAAATCGCGATTTCTTCACGATTTTCACCGGGGAAACTCTCCTTTTGCCGTGGAAACTCCTCCCTTGTGTTCCAAATCAATCAATACATCTTTGGGTACACACAAGACACTTAGAAACACATCAAATCTCTCCAAAGCACAAGTAAAAGATCGAAAAGAAAATGCACCGTACGCCCAAACGAAAAGACGAAACCCGTGCAAACCTTCGATCCATGCGGAGAGGAAGGGTAGGGAGGAAGGGTACACGCCCTAGGAAGCCAGCCCTAGCCCGTGGAGGAAGAGGGATGGAACCCTAGGTTGCCATGGTGG
>KE372571.1:252270-271342 GCA_000418225.1 Zizania latifolia | reverse complement strand
GGCACGGCGAAGGCGGGCGACGGTTACGGCCGGGTGGTGTGGCGGGGACGGTTGCGGCATGGGCTGGGCTCGGATCCATAGGGGAAAAGGCAGGGGCGATGCGAGGAGCTCAAATCTAGGCTTGGATTTGGCCCATGGCGATGGCTTTGGTGGATTGGCATGGCAACGGTCAGTGCTAGGGCACAGGGAAGGCAGCGGGAGGAGGGAGACGGGCCTGATATGCGGGGCCCGCATGTCAGCGGCTAAGCGAGGGGGCACGTCCTGCTAGGCCTAAAGGCGACGGTGGGCTAGCGAAGCGTGGGAGCTAGGCCAGAGGCGGGGCGCGCGCGGGAAACTGGTCGAAGTCCAGCCCAAGAGGGAGGTTTCGTATTTTTAAATAAAAATTGTTTTTTTCAATACTTTTCTTTTAGAAAAGGCTCCAAAAATTCAGAAAATTCATGAAAATTCACCGATAGTAGGCGCGCCAGGTAGGGGATCGTGTCGCTTTCACCAGGATCCGATGTTATTACCACGTCGACTTTCAGCCAAGCCTGGGACAACGTTTGTCCTAGGCGATACAATGTTCATCATCGACTCAACTGGAAGGCTAGTTCCTTTCGATCGCCGCGTTAGACTCTCGACCCCTTTCTCGACCGAAAGGCAGACCGAGTCGCTGAGTGTCTGATCGACACTGTCCGAGGGCTGGCACTCGATCAACTCCCTGAGCAGGTGGCTGTCCGACTCATCTGGCACTTCTCGAGGCGTCCCGAGGACCTGCTTCCCTAGGGATCCTCCCCACGTCATCGGGAAGATTTCCTCGAGCATTTCGGGGGACGACTCGCCAGGTGGCTCACCTGAACGTGCTCTGAATCCACCGGTGGCCATACCACAACTCCCAGGACCAGCTCCTCCCGCCACACCGAATCAACAAGGGATCGACGCAGGGGCCCCGGGAGGAACAACTAGGGGCCATGGAGGAACCACCGATGCTTCAAGCGCTCGAAGAAGGATCGACAAGACGACGACGTGGAATGACCCTTCCTGTGGCGGACCCTTAGGAGAGTTTGGCGCAAGAAGGCTAGCGAGGACGTCCCGATGCAGGAAGAGTAGCAGACCGGAGTCAGGAAAATGGCAGGCTCACAAGGATCGACGTCGGCACGAACCATCCTCGAGGACGAGGACTTCAACCCGACGTCACTCCGAATTTTGTCAAGAACAACGAGTGCCGCCCTAATCAGGCTCCTCCTTTTGTCCGATTATGTACCATTCGCCTTATATGAAAAAAAGTTTAAGTTTTTGCCTCAAGCAAAACCGTATTATTTATTTTCATTGACAAATCGCTAGGCGTGAACCCCCTCAGGTCAATGCGAAACATTGCGCGTCTATCTCAAACGGTTGTGCCCATATGAACCGGCTCTGGGTTTGGCATTAGTAATCACACGAGCGAAAAAGAGCTGGCGTTAGCGCCCTCACGACACCTGATAGCCTGCTGAGATCCTCAGGGGCTCGAGTCCTAAGTCTCAACTTCGAGAAAGTCTCAACAGTCGCGAGAACGCGTGATGCCTGATGCTGGGTTGGCGTGTAAGTGGCATTAGTTTCCTATGCCTAAGACTATATGGCTATACCGGAGGCTCAAGGCCTTGTCTCAGACGCATGAAGGACTTAATAAAATCCGAAGTCCACGAAAACCTTGAGGACTTGTACGGCCAAATGTCAGTAAGCGTGTGTGTACCCTAAGGGCCTCGCGCCGAGCACTATATGGCCTAAGTTCCTCGGGAGAAAAATGGCTCCGGAACTTAAAATCTACAAATCACAAAAGATTCTTCTCCACTTTACACAGAAAATGATCTGTCGAGGATGAGACCCCCGGTATCCCACGGTTGGGCTTATCAGTCCGGATCGAGAGCAGGCCAAGTCCAGCATTACCGTTCGGTATGCCCCATGAGTGGGGTTCGTCTCTGATAAGGAAGGTTGAGTTCTTATCGGATGACTGGACTCCAGATATAGTATGAAGAGATATGTTTATACCAGAATCCATGTAATTAGTGATTTAACGCCCGAGTTCGGTAGACAATGTTATATCGACTCAGGATAGAGTCCTGAGTTATTGGGCTCACCTTCTGAGTATATAAAGGAGGCAAGGCACCCCTCCAAAGGCATCTATCTATCGATCTAATCATCAAATCATCTAGCCATCTAGCATCCTCATATTTTTCTTGCTTTCGACATCTTGAGCCTCCATAGCTTAATTGCGTCATATTGTAAGATCCACCATCATATTATACACCAAAGTACTGGATGTAGGGTTATTATCCTCTAGGAGACCTGAACCAGTATAAATTTTGACCCTTATGTTCTAGAGTCGATCATCAGGTTCGAAGGCGTTGTGCTTCCCTTACACACATCTAATGACCACCTCGGTACCCCCTTGGGTGGACTGCTCGGTGATTCATCGATAGTTGGAGTACCAGGTAGGGGATCATATCGCTTTCACCAGGATCCGATGGCATCACCACATCGAATTTCCACCAAACCTGGGACAACGTTTGTCCTGGGTGATACAACGTTCATCGCCAACTCATCTAGAAGGCTGGATTCTTTCAATTCGGCGCTAGCTCCTGACCGATCGCTGCACCAGACTTTCAACCCCTTTCTCAACCAAAAGGCAGACAAAGTCACTGAGTGTCTGATGACACTGTTCGAGAGCTGACTCTCGATCAATTCCCTAAGCAGGTGGCTGTTCAACTCATTCGGCACATCTCGAGGCGTCCTGAGGACCTATTTCCTCCGGGCTCTTTCCCGCATTCTCGGGAAGATTTCCCCGAGCATTCCAGGGGATGACTCACCAGGCAGCTCACCCGAACATGCTCCAATTCCATCAGCGGCCATACCACAACTCCCAGGACCAGCTCCTCCTGCCACACTAAATCAACAAGGGATCAGGCAGGGGCCCCAAGAGGAATGGCTGGGAGCCACGGAGGAAACCAATGCTTTTGGCGCTCAAAGAAGGATCGACAAGACAACAACATGAAATGACCCCGCCAGTGGCAGACCCGTATGAGAATATGGCACAAGAAGGCCAGCGAGGACATCTCGATGCAGGAAGAGTAGCAGACCGGAGTCAGGAAGACGGTGGGCTCTCAAGGATCGACGCCAGCATGAACCGTCCTTGAGGACGAGGAATTCAACCCGATTTCACTCCGAATTTTGTCAAGAACAATGAGCGCTGCCCTAATCAGGCTCCTCCTTTTGTCCAGCTATGTACCCTTCGCCTTATATGAAATAAAGTTTAAGTTTTTGCCTCAAGCAAAACTGCATTATTTATCTTCATTGATAAATCACTAGGCGTGAACCCCCTCAGGTCGATGCGACACATCATGCGTCTAGCTCAAACAGTTGTGCCCCTATGAAGCAGCTCTGGGTTTGGTGTTAGCAACTGCACGAGCGAAAAAGAGCTTGCGTTAGCGCCCTCTCGGGGGCTCGAGTCCTAAGCCTCAACTTCGAGAAAGTCTCAGCAGTCTCGAGAACCCATGATACCTGATGTTGGGTTAGCGCAAAAGTGGCATTAGTTTCTTGCGCCTAAGACTATATGGCTATACCGGGGGCTCAAGGCCTTGTCTCAGATGCACGAAGGACTTAATAAAATCTAAAGTCCACAAAAACCTCAAGGACTTGTGTGGACTGATGTCGATAAGCGTGTGTGTAGCCTAAGGGCCCCGCACCGAGCACTATATGGCCTAAGTTACTTAGGATAAAAACGGCTCTGGAACTTAAAATCTACAAATCACAAAAGATTCTTCTCCACTTTATGCAGAAAAGGACTAAGTTCTTAAACAAGTTTTATACTAAATACTCCAAACTAATGTAGATTATAACACAACTACTCCTCGAGAGGCGCCACCTCGGGCTCCGAGTCCTCTGGAGGCGCTGCGATGGGTGTCCGGACTTGGAGATCTCCAGCAATCACGGCGGCAATACCTTCCACCTCCTGTCGAAAAGCCACGGTCTGGTCAGCGATCGTTTGGGCGGGCATCCCGTGTTCCAGCTGCCAAAGGTCTACCGCTAGGAAGTGAGACCGAACGTAAACCAAGGCTTGCTTGGCCCTGGTCCTCACCACCTCATTGATAAGGAGTCGAAGCTGGGTCTTGAGTCTCTCGAGCTTCTTCTGGAACTCCACGTCGGCAAGGCCATCCTCGATGAGGAGCGAGTGCATGCGCTCGATCACCGCTCGGACCTCACCCACCTCTCCCTCGAGCTCGCTATTCTGGGCACGGTCCCGATCACGCCTCCCTATGAACAGAAGATTGACAAGAGTTAGGATCAAGATTCAAGGTGCAAGGATAGAAAGACAATCAAACACAAACACTTATTCTGGTATTCGGCGGTCGTCGAATCCACCGACGCCTTCAATGTGTTAAGGGTGCCCTGGAGGATCCTCTCAGCCTCCTTCGCCACCTTTGCGGCAGATGTAGCTGCTTCAGCGGTGACTCTCATAGCCACCCCTTGGCGATCGACCTCCTCGGCCATCTAGGTGGCATCGTCGGCCGTCACTGCCATGGCGCTTGCCGAAGTTTCTGTCGCGATGGCCCTCCACGTCAGCTCCTTGTTTTGAGCCAGAAGGTCGCCACGCTCATGCTTGAGCGACTCGACCTCGGCCTCAAGGGCCGCCACCCAGTCCACATCCGGTGCCCGCTGCACTCGGAGCAGTTGCAAGACACAACAGTAGTTGAACGACAACACCGGGCAAAGAAAAATCACCACAGGACAAACGGAGCTTACCTCAGCAAGTCAGGACAGCAGGGCAGGGGCATCTCCCGACACCAGACCATGGACTAGACCGGGGGCTACAACCACCCCGTGAGGGGTCCCTGGTTCTGCTCCAAGCTCAAGACCATCCATCGCCATCGGGGAGGGGGACCGAACAACCAGAGCAGCCCCCTCCAGGAGATCAGCAATCTCCACCTCAGGCACCGTGATCTGCGCAGCACCATCTCCACCCACTGCTCCCTTGGCCAAAGGGTCAACGGCTTGCTCGGTGGCCAACCCTTTCGCTGAAGGGTCGATGGCCGCCACCTCCAATTCTATGGAGGCGTCTCCGCCACCTGGAGCCAGGACCGGCACCACGTCCAAACCCACGGCATCATGGGTCATGCCACTATTCTCGGGCATCGTAGCACTCAACACCTCGACCACCATGGTCATGGCCAGCAACGGCTGCTCCACCGACAGCCCTAGCGAGAGCTCAACCCCAGCCATCCTACAAGTCGTAATGTAAAAGGATCAACAAAGAAGCAGAAACAACAATGTGCATATTAGCACGAGCCTCACCTCAACTCGATACGGTAGGTCCTGATGATTGGGTGCTTTGGCACCTTCACCGGAATGGGGTGAGGAGAGGCCAACGCCATGTCAAAGATCACAGCGTCGCCCTCCTCCTTGGGTTCCTCCGTGTCAAGGATTAACCGGCACCTACCGAGCACTGGGACCCCATCCTTCCCAACCACGATGGGCTTCGAGCGTTTGCTCATCCCACCAAGCTCCTTCCCCTTCTGCTTCGGAAGTGGAAGAGATGACCCGGCGCCACCTCGGGTCAGGGGGTAGGTCGACACCCCTAGGGTGCTCAGGAAGCAGTGCCTACAAGAAGTACACTGCGTTATCGAGCGGCTAGGGCGTGTCACACCGTGTGGGTTGTCAGGCATCAGCACAAGCACAAAACAAAAGGAGAAACAAGAAACGTCAAAAATATAAGGCCAAAGACTCACCCGCTGCCGAGGGTTCAAGACACAATACGTCGCGAACCCGAGGTCGATCGGGAATAAGGCTTCCCAGTGAAGAAGGGCCCGATCATCTCATCAAGAACACCCGCCGCAATAGAAAGTAGGCGGCAACCCCAACCCCGGTTAGCCCATTCTCCCGAAAGTCCTTCACCAGCTCGACCAGTTCCTGGACCTGGTCCTCATCGAATAAGAGAGCCTGGTCACTCCAGCTCGTCGAGGGCTTCGACTTTGGCTTGATGTTGGCTCCAACGGCTGGTGGGGGGCTCATGCCGTAGAACCACTTCGTCCTCCACCCCTTGTTCGAAGAGATGATTGGCATCTTTAGGTATTCACTAGACCTGATGATGTAGAGCTGAAGCAAGGTGCCACCGATTGCCTTGGGATCCGACGATTAGTGGAGAATGAAATAGTACCGAAAGAGGTTCCAATGTGGATCCACTCCTAGGTACACCTCACACAAGTGCACAAACACGGCGATGTTGAGGATGGAGTTGGGGTTGAGATGGCCAAGGGCAATCCCATAGTGGTGCAAGAGGCCCCAGAAGAACGGATGCGCCGGCAAGCCAAGCCCGCGCCCGAGGAAGGATTTAAAAAGGACAATTTCATGGGTGTTCGACGTAGGAAATTCCTCATCCTTCGCCGCGTGCCACCCAGACACCGCCTACTCTGGGAGGAATCTAGCCCCCACTAGCTCGCATAGCCGACCTCTCGACATCACCAATTTCTCCCACTCCACCGGTGGAGGAGGCGACGATGAACCCTAGAGGCCATCGGCTTCAATTGAAAGAAACGATGAGCTTTTCGATAGCAGACTACACAACTACAGTGGCAACCTAGATGGCGGGGAGCTAGCAGGTTGAATGAGGAAGAAGAAGGGAATGAAAGCAGATGGTTGCGGAGGGCTAGGATTCAAACTGGTAGCATTCGGCTTAGTGGCGAAGGAAATGGCTCAAATAGTCCCGCAACCGTTGCCCTGACGCAAGGCGCAATCACCGTAATCGAAGCGTCCCCTCGATCATCACGCCCATTGGGGCCGAGGCGACTTGACGGTTCCGCTTCTCTATCCACCGACTGTGCCCGCATGTGGTCCGATCAGAAGCAGAACGTCCCCTCTGTCCCTTCAAACTGTCGTGCATTAATTACGGGTAGAGTGGACTAAAAAGTGTCTTTTTAGGTGCTCTGGCGGAATCCGCGATGCTCTGGTTCATATGCATCCATGGGTCCTGTGCTTGGGGGCTCACACACTCGAGGACTCTCACGCCCGGGGGCTCGCCCGCTTAAGAATCCGCGCACCAGAGGACTTATGCGTACGGGGGCTCCTACACCCGAGGGCTCATGCGCCCGGTCCTTGAGCGCTCGAGAGCTTCCATTCTCGGGGGCTCACGCGCTCGAGGACCATACCTGCTCAAGGCTTGAGCACTCGAGGACCTGAATAGTCAAGGAGTCAAGTCCCAAGGACTTAAGATTAACCATGCTCGAGACCACTACGACCTCTGGACTTTGACCACGGTCCTCTGCCGATCAAGCTTCAACGCCGACGGTTCTAGAAGACAAGATTATCAACAAAATAATTTTCAGGACCAATAGAATTCAGCAGAAGCGTCAAGGTTCAGATTACAAAAGAGTTCCTTCCAGCTTATTTAGTCAAAGATTTTCAACCAAGCTAAGAAGAACTCGGAGGCTACTGTCGGGGATGTGACCCCGGGTATCCTGTGGTTAGGCTTATTAGTCCGAACCGGGAGCAGGCTAAGTCTAGCCTTGCCGTCTGGTATAGCCTATGGAGGAGGGTTTGGCTCTGATAAGGAAGGTTGAGTCCTTATCGGGTGACTAGACTCCGGATATAGTATAAAGAGATATGTTTGTACCAGAATCCATGTAATTAAGGATTTAGCGCCTGAGTTCGGTAGGCAATCTTAGATCGACTCGGGATAGAGTCCTGGATTGTTAGGCTGACCTCCTGAGTATATAAAGGAGGCAAGACACCCCCTTAGAGGCATCTATCTATCGATCTAATCATCAGATCATCTAACCATCTAGCATCCTCATATTTTTTTTACTTTCGATGCCTTAAGCCTCCATAGCTTAATTGCGTCGTATTATAAGATCCACCCTCATTATACACCAAAACATTGGACGTAGGATTATTATCCTCTAGAAGAGTTGAACCAGTATAAATCTTGGCTCTTGTGTTCTAGAGTCGATCATCGAGTTCGAAGGCGCTGCACTTCCCTTACACATATCTAATCACCACCTCGGGTATCCCTTTGGGTGGACTGCTCGGTGATTCACCGATAAGTGTTATTGGGAGGCATGAGGGTTTGCTCGGAGGCGTGTGGGGGCCAAGTGTGGTAAGGCGGGAAGATGACGATGACATGAGACGGTAAGAGATGTAAGGGTCGATGATAACTAGGTTATAGAGAAGAGGAGGCTAGGAGGGTGCATAGAGTTTGGATTCTCTTATATACTTATGGCTAATGGATAAACAGATGAAACAGGTATAGATAGTTATAATCTATGTTTACCTATTTATCCATCAGGTATAGAATACAATCTATTATCATACATATGAATATAAAATTAGAAACATATTTGATCCTATGATATAAAATTAAAAACATATCTAGTTCTAATAGAGTTTTGAAGCAGATAATGTAGCAAAATTATCATGCCTAGGTATTACACATGAAACCATAGGGCAATTATACGTCAGAAATCAGGACCGCTAACAATTCAAGTTACTTTTGTTAGCGGGAAAAATATCAAATCTTCCTTTATCTCTTGGGACAGAAGGCGCGAACAGTGTGAGTGGACGAGAATAAAGAAACTTGCCTGAGCCATCCCTGTTTATACTTTGGTCCTGAGCGCCCAGCGAGAATGGGCCGTCTAGTCGGCTGAAATTTACAACTCCGTTGATGACCCGGAACCGTATGTGGGCCAGCATATTTCAGCTTTCAAGCCTTTTCACCCAGAGCAAAATGACCAACCAGACACTGGTGGTGGTGGACCGCACAACTGTAGAGGGGGCAGCGAAGAGAGTTTTTTTATTAATAATACATTTTTTTATTCAAAATTTTAAATCTGGTACGCGGATTTCAAAAATTACACAAATAGCCTTCTATTGGGCTATAGTCTATCGATCTAGGGCAGATCGGCAGGCGCAAGCTTTTATCGACCGGTGAACTGCCGATCTAGGGCAGATGAAGCCTGGTGCCCGCCGATGTAAGCCGATCGGCCTAGATCGGCATATGGTCTGCTGATCTAGGGTAGATCGGTAAATGGTCTGCCGATCTAGACCGATCTGCTCTAGATCGGCAGACCATAGCCCGACAGAATGTTATTTTTATAATTTCTAAAATTCATATACTAGATTTAAAATTTTGAATAAAAAATATATTATTAAAACAAAAAATTCCAGCGAAGAGGTACGTCACCGACGCGCGGGGGTCGCGCACGCGTGCCCGCGGGTGGCCGGCCGGCGCGGGCGAGCGCAGTACCACCACCGTGTGCACGGCGATTCTGCAATGCAACAGGGGCACGGGGCTCGCGTTGCAGCAGCGGATACGTACGGGCGGAGCAGACACCTCTCGCGCCACGGCCAGGCACGTGGTGCCACGAACTTGCCGAGACGGTGCAACTGCCGAGGCCGACCGGACGTACCGCCGGACGCGTGAGCTCCATCGGCTTACATGATCCGTTCGTCCGTCCAGCCGCGGCCACCAAACCTGCCGGACCAGGCGGGGACCGGCGCAACGCTGTTGCAACAAAACCCAATGCTATTGGAAAAAAAAATTGCGTAGATACGGTATCCACCAGCAAACAATGCATACCACCCATAGATGACTGACACGTGTCATATATACTGATCCAATGGTGAGCGTTGTTCGGCTCCAGTCGACATCTCACGCGGCGGCTTGCAATCCTGCGTGGCTCCAGTCTAGGCTTGCCTTTCCATCCTGCGAGGCTTCCAATCAGTCATCTTCGTCTTCGCGTGATCCGAACAGGCTGACCGCCGCGGCGCCGTCGTCTCCCCGTCTTCGTGAGAACCGCGGCGCCGTCGTCTCCCCATCTTCACGAGAACCACGGCGCCGCCGTTGGCCGTCGCCTTGAATCACCACGCTGCCGTCGTCTCCGCGAGAACTCGTCTGTGTTTCAGATGATGGCTGGCCTGTTTCAGTCATTCGGCTGGCCATCCGTGGTTGCAGTAGTTGGTAATTGGTTTTGGAAGAGCAAGAGGAGGGGGCTAAAATGGGAATCTAGAACGCTCATACATCTCTGGGAAATATATCTGGCTCTCTGATTGCAGCTGCAATGCTGAAGTTTGGATGGTCCTGGTCCTTTGTAGTTCCCGGTATGATGATTGCAGTAGTTGGGCTCGCAGTGTTTCTATTCTTGCCTATTGGTCCAGATGTGATTGGAATTGAAGAGGATCTCCATGAGAAGGGTGCTGAGAAGGATGACTTGGGTGCAGCTCTGTTGGAAGGACGATCGGATGCGAAGGAGAAAGCAGTGGGGTTCATTCAGGCGGAGCGGTGAGCGCGGTCCGGCGGAGGGCTGTCCCTGCGGTGCGGCTCGGCGGCGAGCGCGGTCCGGCGGAGCGGCGTCCCTGCGGCGTGGCCCGGCGGAGCGGCGTCCGAGCGGAGCGGCGCCCTGCGGCGCGGCGAGCGTGGCTCTGCGGCACTGGCCCGGTAGCGACGGCGGCCCGGCGGGGCGGCGTCCTGCAGGGGTTCTCTCGCCAAGACGACGGCGATCTGCAACTCGATTTCAACGCGAAATATTCATCTACGTCGCATGGAAAGTGCGCCTGAGCTGTGCGCCATGAAGAAGAGCTGAGCCGAGTCTTTTTCTCTGGAGCCAGACGAGTCGAGCCGTGCGCCATAGAAAATGCATGGCTTTGCATCTGGAGCTAGATTCAACTCACTGTCGGATGGGAGCTGTGGACAAGTGTCGCACATATGTAGAAGGTATACACAGTTGGTTGGATGGATACTGTATCCACCCAATTTTTTTCGTGTTATTATCTTTACCAGTTTAATTTAGCGATAAGCAAACTGGTTACCACTAGCCGACAAAACCCCCAAAACTCTGATTAGCGAAAACAAATTAACAGTGGCCATAGCCGAGTACGAGCAGGAGCAGGCACTGCAGGCGGCAGGCCCGCGTCCGCGTCGATTTTAACGCTCTCCACGACGCCTGCCTGCTTTACTTGCTCCCAACCAGTAGGCTTCAATGCGTCACCTTCATGTGCCTCCCAATCTCTCACCGATCTCTAAGTTGTACCGCCGCACACACTGCTCACTGATAGTTGCACTGCTTTCGTGCTGCAATCTATGCCGATCCAAATCAAATCAAATCGGCGGAATGGGGCCATTGTGTTCAGATAAAGTTCAGAGCTGCTAACACTGCTCCGCCGAAAGGCGTGCTTAAGTGCAATAGACGGATCGATCGGAATGGGTTGGACGGATCGATCGATCGATCTCTGGCCGAGCAGTTGCCAAGGACCGGCCTCCAATAATTCACGTCGCCCATTATTGTTCAGAAAAACGTAGCCCACTGATTGTTCGTGGTCTAGTAGTGGAGGAAGCGAATCGCGAAGCGACCCCGGCCGGCTCGAGCGACCGGCCTCCCTTTTTTTAAAAGCACGATGACAACTAATGACAGCCAGGGCGTTGCATCATCCATGTATCGAACCCATCAACCCAACCATACACAAGATTTCCTCTCCTTTATTTTGTTCGTGAAAGTTAGGATTCTTTTGGTTTAAAGCCATATTTATTTGGGCTTAGGTTTATTGTAATACAATTTATATAGGGAGATTATAATAAATTGATTTATAAAAATCTAAAAAAAATAAGCTGTAAATTATTTGATAATCTGAATTATTACTAATATATCTAATTATATATAGATGACGAAAGATTACAATGCCCTCAAAATAATGTTTTCAAGTGTGCAGGGCTGTGAATCGAGTATAAGATGATAATGCGTAATTTTTATCGATAAGTATATTAGTCCTTTTAGAATAATAAGAAAAAACTGGATTCATTACTGTAATCTAAATTATAGACTATTATAAATTAACATAATAAGTTAACTGACTATTTATGCTTACAATGATAAACTTTTTTATTATAATTCCAAGTTGAAATTAGGTCTAAGTCGTGCTCGGCAAGTACGGGCTACAAGACAGACAAGCACACGTCGCATTGACGCGCTCTTGTCATTAGAGTGGTTCGTATGTCTCCGGGACAGACTGATGCGCTGCCAGCGCGCAGCCATGTTCTCGTTGCTTTCTCACAAAAATCTTCTAATGCTAGTTGCACTTTGCAACATACAAAAAGGTTGAACTGCGGCTAACTGACATCAGTTACGGCTTAATTTACCAGATCGCCTAGTGTGCTGCAGTTGGCTGCTCGGACAATGGGAGTATGGGACTAGGTCACCCGGTGAGAAAGGAACAAGTCGTGTGAAAGGTGGAAGATGGAGGGAGATGTTCTGTGCGTGTACCTGTCGCTGAGCTGAGCATGAGCATGAGCAGCATGCTTGCGAAAGACGCCTTTTTCTCAGCTTTTTCACCCGGTCCAGGATGTGCGTGGCTGATTCGTTGTAGCGCGCAGCAGACACGAGTGGCCCGCACGATCCAAACGAAATCAACTGAGACATCGTTCAGATCGCACGGAGAGAGTTAAACCTAGAACGGAATAATTTCTCACTGTCGACAGTGACATCAATCATGTGGTAATTACATATTGAACCAGTTCTTTTCCCACCAGTTCACCAACATCCTCTCAAGACACGCACACACACACTGCTAACCAAAATATCGAACAGCGGAGAAAGAAGTATCAACAAATTCATGAAACTTCAAAGAATTAACATCACACCGTAAGTAATGTCCTACGACAAACGCAAAGAAGAAAAAAGGAGGGAAAAAATTCAGGATTTTTCGTAGAGTTACCGGACGAGCACGGCGCTGCTGGCTGACACGATCGACCGGAGTGGTCAATGCTTCAGGCTTCAGCTTTCGCGGATCGACCCGGCGGGCCTCAGTGGCCGGTCGTCAGCGTCGTCCATCGACCCGCCCCGGCCGGTCCGCGCCGTGGAGGCCGACCCGGCGCCGCCCAGCTCCTCGATGCGCGTCACGATCTCCGGCATCGCCAGCCGCTTCTCCGGCACGGTCGCGGTGCAGTCCATCGCCAGCCGCAGCATCTCCACCATCTCCTCCTCCGCGCCGGGGTGCCTGAGTAGCTCCGTGTCGAACACCTCGGACGTCCACTCCTCGCGCACCACGGAGCGCGCCCACCGGGGCAGGTCCACGCCCTCGTCGTGCAGCACGGCGTGAGTGGGCGCCTTCCCCGTGAGCAGCTCAAGGAGCAGCACGCCGAAGCTGTACACGTCGGCCTTCTGCGAAAGCCGCCGCGGGTCCGCCACCACCTCCGGCGCGCGGTAGCCCGCCACACGGTTGGACGGCGCGCCGGCCGGGCCAACGAGGTGGGCGAGGCCGTGGTCTGCCACGCGCGCGTCCACCGACCGGCCGAGGAGAATGTTCGACGACTTGATGTTGCCGTGCGACACCTTGGAGCCCGTGGCGTGGATGTACTCCAGTCCGCGCGCCGACGCCAGCGCGATGCGCCTCCTCGACTCCCAGCTCAGCGGCGACCGGCCGGAGCCACGGTTACCTAGAATTATCCGCTCAAGTCAGAAACTTATTTGATCCGATTTTGGACACAGAAAAAGGGAGAAGAGACCAATAAAGCTGTGCTTACCGTGAAGCATCGACGAAAGGCTGCCCATGGCAACGAACTCGTACACCATGAGCCTCTCGTCCTTGCTGAAGTAGTAGGCCTGCAGTGGCACGACGTTAGGATGGTCCAGCCCGCCGATCGCCGCGATCTTGTCCCGGAACTCGCGCTCCGGCAGCGAGGTCTCCTTGAGGCGCTTCACCGCGACGACCGGCCCGGACTCGAGCGCCGCCTTGTACGTGGTCCCGTACGTGCCCTTGCCAAGGACCTCGGCGGACGCGCGCAGAAGGTCCTCCAGGTCGTACGGCCGCGGCACCCTCCCGAAGAAGAAAAGCTTCTTCTTCCCCGCGACGTTGGCGACCACGGCAGGTTGTACCGTGGGGGGCGGCGGAGGTGGCGGACGCGCGTCGGAGACACGTGGTGTGTATCCGTTCGGGCTCATTGCCTCTTTGCTGTGCAAGGCGAGCTCCGCCGCGACGGCGTCATGGCTGCGCTGCTGGGTTCTTGTCTTGCGCCGCAGGGCGCCACACGCCAGGACGAGAACGGCGGCGATGAGCAGGAAGCCGAATGCGCAGCCGATCACAATGCCGGCAATGGCTCCGCCAGCTAGGCGGCGCCCACCTTGTCCGCGGCCGCCTACCGGAACCGAGACTTCTGGAGAGAGCGTCGGAGCCTGGGACGGTGGGTTGGAAATTGGCGTTCGGCATGGCGGGAGGGGCTTGCCGCACAGTGGCATGCCGAGGAAAGACGTCGCCGGCATGCCGCCGAAACCATTGGGTATCTCGCCGGTGAGGTTGTTGAAGGAGACGTTAAATGAGGTGAGCAACGGCATGTTGACATTGGGCAGCTCGCCGGTGAGGAGGTTGCCGTCCAAGTAGATCAGCTGGAGCTTCCCGTTCTTTGCAATACTCGGCGGAATCCTCCCGGAAAAGCGGTTATCCGCGAGGTTGAGCTGCGTCAACGCCGGAATAGCCAAAATCTCCGGCGGCAGCTCGCCGGAGAAATGATTTGACTGCATGTTAATGACCCGGAGCTCAACGCACGCGGCCAGGTCAGTCGGCAGCGGGCCGGAGAGCGCGTTGTAGCGCAGCGACAGCACGGCGAGCTTGTCGAGACTACCGAGCGCGCCGACGGGAACGTTGCCACGGAGGCCAACCCCGGGGAGGTGGATCTCTGTGACCCTTCCGCCGGAGCAGACGACGCCGGTCCAGGAACACGTCGGCTGGGACGAGTTCCACGACACGGACGCCGACCCGAACGGCGCGAGGAACGCCTGAAGCGCCGTGGCATCGGATGCCAGGTCGTTGGCCCCGCGGGCCGCGCCGGCCAGGAGCAGCAGCAGCAGCACGGTGGCGCCCGGCGGTGGCAGCATGGCTGGGTGGTTTCTTGGCTGATCACACCATGCGGAGCAAGAGGGGGAGGAGAAGACAGGAGGGAAGAAAACAAGCAAGCGGAATATTGGAATTCGGAAAGGAGACTTTCCGAAGCTTTGTTTAGAGCCACGGGGAAACAGGAGGATGCCACAATGACATCGCAACCACCCTACGTGATCTCGTCCGTCCGATTAAATGTTCAACGGCTTAGATCAATCCATATACAGGGACAAAGCTTGTCTTGCAGGCTGCTGACCCTGAATTCCTACGACATACTAGTGCCGTTTTTTTTTATTTTGGTAGTATACCAACCTGAAGTACAACACATGTACACAACAAAGCCTGAGATGATTTGCACAAAATGTAGCTGGCTTGAGCATGAAACAAAGGATGCCAATGTGTTTTACCATCTACATGGAAAATTTTAAGATCCTTGAGAGACAGCATATTTTTTAATATTAATTTTAGTATTTTTTTAGTAATTGAGATATCGATATGTATTAAAATTAACATTAAAATTACGGTGGTACCTCTTAAATATTATAAAAACACTTATGCATATAACATATCATTTTCTCGAGCACAAGAGTTAGCTGGAGCAACTCCCAACGGTAAACAAACGGGCGATCCAGAGTTCTTAATTCAAGTTAGCTGAAGCTTGGATCATCATGTGCACGGCACACAGCTGGATGCAAAGTGGATAGATGCAGTGTTTTCCTTTTGCGATGGCACATCGACAAAGTAAACGGAAGTACGACCAAGTCCTGGAACCGTAACTGTCAGAAAGATCGGTTGGCCCTGTAAATGCCATCATGGCGTAACCAACTGCGGTTCGTTGCGAGGATTTATTTCTCAGTGATACTGAAGCATTAACTTGCCTATCTTACAAACCTTCCCGTACCACAGAATTACTGAATTAGGTTGACTAAAACTAACGGGGGAAACCGACTGATAATCTGACACAGAGAAAATGCAGCTACAATACAATACTCCGTAGATTGCACAAGGTACCAGTATCGCTGGATCCTGTTCGTACAATGGGCGTGCAGTCTCGTATTCTCATCTTCGTTGTTGTCATTTCTCCCTCCTTGTGCAGTAGGAATGATTTATGGTTCTTTTGGTTTGATGACGAGAATGGATAGGATGGTCCTATCTATAGATTTTTGAATAAGATGATACATGTCAGGTATTTGGTTGGATGGATGGGATGAAATAATCTTTTATTTGGTTAGGTGTATATAACTTGGATGAGATAAACCTAAATTTAGTGGAACCCATTTGTCAAATATATTTTTTAACAAAAATATAAGCATATGAGATCTTATTTTATAGATTAAATTATAATGAATACAACGATATAATTAGATCATAAATTGGATAAATGATTTGAGAGAAAAAATCATTTGAATATTTATAAACAAAAAATTAAATACATCATAACCAATCAGGAGATGACACATCATCTCGTCCAATACTGGATGGACTCATCCAGAAAAATTTTCTAAATCCCTCCATCCAGCATATTGAAGGAATATTCCTCTGCGGCTATCCCATATATCTTCGTCCTCTAACCAAATAGCTAACTGGATAGGATGACCCTATCCCATCCAGAGATATCTATCGAACCAAACAACCCTTAATCTGTCTCTATGGTGCATCAGGGAGATTAGGATGGCTAAGCTGGCAAAAAACTGTACTTGCCTATGGAAGCCCCAATAGTAGATAAGGGCTAGTAGGCGTCGAACATTTTAACAGGGGGAAAAAATTGGACGCACTCTATAGCCGTGTGATTTTCCAAAGCAAAATTCTAGTCATCTGATCAAACCTTTGCAACCAACAACACTGAAACATTATAAGTTACTAAATGAAACATTATGTATAATTATGTGAAATATTTATTAGAATTGATTGAAACATTATATATAAACACCTGAAATAATTTATGTTTCTAGCTAAAACATGAATTACATAAAATTTAATTTTAGGAAACACTACTAATATATAAAGTGAAACATTATTTAATAAATAAATTAAATAACTGTTTAAACTATTTGAAATATTATGACATAATACTTGAAACAATATATATAATTACGTGAAATAATATTCATAACATATTGAAACATTACATGTGAACAGTTGAAACAATTTGTATTTGTAGTTGAAACATGATTTACATATTTTTGGAACCATAACTAAAATATATAGTTGTTGGTAAAGTTTTTGGTCACACGCGTGCCTGAGAGATCTGCTTAACTCTAGTGTAGGTCCTAAATTTGCGGTTCGTGGCGTGCCAATCAGTTTGATCCTGCAACTGATAATATAGATAAGAAAAACGTAAGTAGTAACGCCTATCGGCTATCGAGCCGATTGTTTCAACGCGTATCGGACAATCTATTAAATGACTGTAAATAAAATGCAATAAGAACATGGTAAAGACCAATCAACGCAGCATACCGGGTGCACGATGTACGAGAAATAGATCTATTGTGAAACCTATCGAGACATCGGCATCGGCCTGAACCAACTAATATGTGAAAGCAATTGAAAGTAATACTAGAGCCGATATCAGGATTTAAAAATAAGACAAATATAATAACGCTAGGCCGATGTGTATCGTCCGATTTCGATGCCCGATACAACGATGAGATTAAAACATGTAAAAAGATAACCTATCGGCTTATACTCCGATAGAATCTGGCCTCAACATGCCCAATCTGTGTTCGCATTATCATTCGCTATAACCGCAAGATTGGACCAAACCAAGGCAGTCGCTAAATCACAGCAAATCATAGTGCTAAACATATCGGAGCACACTTCATCCAGATGAACGATATGCGACGTTAATCAAACACACAGACTAAGATGTCGAACTCAACCGATGAAGCCTTAGACTGAAACATTTGATCTAAACCACGCATCTGATACAGCATGATCGATACATAGACTAAGATGTCGGACCTAACCGATGAAGCCTTAGATCTACTAATCAATACATGTTTGGCAGAACTTATCCCTCACCAGAGATCGAAGCGATGCAGCCCCGCGGGAGAGCAAGAACTCGCTGATGGCAAGTTTGGTGATGCGCCGAGAGTTGTTTGATCTATTGATTGATTCTAAACTAGGTCTAAAAGTTACATATTTATAGTCTGGAGACTTGTCGTCCTATATCGATACGATTATAACCGTTCTGCAGAAAATCCACCCTTTCCTTCTTTATCGGCTTCTCTCCCAACTGTATCCTTATCCGATCACTCGTACATGTTGCGGACGGGCTTCGTTGACCGTGCTTTGACCGGACTCCTTGACTTCTATTGACCGTGCCGAAACTGTGTTGGGCTTTGGGCTTTACCAAATTTTGCCGTTAACACATGCTCCCCAATTTCGGAGTATGGGTGCAACCCGATGCTTCGAAATTTCAGCCTTACCAATAGCAACCTCTGCCAAACGTTGGGTCATGGGCCCCACCAAATCTGCAGAATCCTCCTTAACCCAATTTCCGAAGCACCACATTTGTCCTATAGATACCAACCGGTGACCCTTCCTCTTCTTCTCCACTTCTCGTTTCCTTCATGCGCACAGCACTTTTCGCACCCAAGCCTCCTCGCTGTCGCTGCGTACTTGCTGCCGGTGTCTTTGCCTCCGACGATCCAGGATTGCAGAATCGTCCTCTTCGCATTCAGCCGCATCAACAATCTCCGCTATAGCTCCAATGGCGACCACCTCCATGATTCTCAGTTTCTCTTCCTTTTCACTGTTCTTTCGGGTTCTTAGTTTCTGATTGTATTTTTTTAGTTCTCTGATTTGTCCTTTTTTCTTTTTTTCTGTAGAACCTCAAAAACCAAATCCTCATCCCCCTTGCAGATCCTCTTTTCTGCTTTTTCCTCAGTCCGATGGGTAACCCAGACCCCTCCGATATTATCAATGCCGAAACCCAACGGATCCCATTCAAAAACTCCAGGATGCTTCTTTCTGACTGGAACATGAGCTTTAGAGCTTTTCCTTCTCCTCTTCCCGGCTGGAGGGACTGGTACCTTAGGGTATCGGCCACCAAGCGCACTTTCTGGGATAAAATTGATATCGGGCACTGCATCGGCCTCTCTCTTGCTGAGCCCTATAAGAACGAGCCGATGCTAGCTGCTTCTTGCTACTTTTGGTCCGATGCGCTTAATGCTTTCTTGTTTGGTCACGGGCCAATGAGCCC
>KE372571.1:226648-240572 GCA_000418225.1 Zizania latifolia | reverse complement strand
AACGTGACGCGAAGGTATGGATCGCTGGATCTGGTTCGTGAATCCAGCCGGCCGGTCGGTGTGGGTTCCGGTGAGGTAACAATCATTCGTGCCAATCAGTCAGAGGCATTGATCGCGGTGGGACGAGATCCTATCTGTACTAGCGATTGAAAGAAAGGCAGGTCGCAGTCCCTATCTGGAACCGCAACTTAGAGATGGAATCAGATTGGATACGGTTCATAACGAATTTAAATATCACTATTTACCATATTTTATTTTAGATTCAAATATAAATACGAATATAAAATGAATAGCTCGAATTCGAATACGAATCCGAATGTTTGCTAAGTTCAACTTAAATTTTTTAGCGTCGAATACGTAATTTTTGGCGCCGGGTGCGAAAGATGCGAAAATTTTGTTTGCCGAGTGTTTGCACTCAGTAAACACAAATTGTTTGTTGCGTGTATCAAATTTAGCACTCAGCATATTTTTTTTATTTTTTAAAATTTTGTCAAAAGTGTTTTTCCTTTTTTTATTGACAAATTTTGTGAAGCATTTTTAAATTTAGTGGGTAAGGCCTAAAAATAGACTCAAAAATATAAATATGATTTTTTTCGGATAATTTATTTCATTATTTCATGTACTTGCAGTTCAAATTTGACCTGTTTTAATTTAAATCCTAAAAATATAATTAATGAATTAAAAATAGCTAACTGACATTGAAAAATACCAAATTTTTTCATGGGATAAGATACGCTGTATTTTGATTGTAGAAAATTTTTTAAGTTCAAACAAAAAATTAACCATCGATTTACTTTCAAACCCAACATATTTCTTTTTTAAATCCAAATTCATCCTCGGAGAATATTCAGTTTTTAAACATCGTACGTGACAACTTTATCCAAACATTTTTTTATTTTTATCACATCATCTACGTACCATGTTATAATAGCACGATAGGTTTCGTATTTTTTAGACTTCATTTGATTTTTTTAGAATTAAAAAATCATTAATCTCCACGTTGTTGATCGATTATCGCAACCTAGATTTTTCTAAATTTCTTTTTATTTAGTGCGTAAGGCCTACAAATGGACTCAAAAATATAAATATAATTTTTTTATAAATTTTGGTTCATTATTTTATGCACTTATAGTTCAAATTTGATCTATTTCAATATAAATCCTAGAAACACACTTAATAAATTAAAAATAGTAAACTGATCCAGAAAAATATCAAATTTTTACATGAGATAAGCTACATTGTATTTTGATTATAAAAAAGGTTTTAAGTTCAAACAAAGATTTAACCATCGATTTGCTTTCAAACATAACCCATTCCTTCTCTAAACCTTAATTCCTTATTGGAGAATCTCCGGTTTCTTAACATCCTACGTGACAACTTTTTTGAAATATTTTTAAAATTTTATCACAGCATCTATTTATCATATTATAATAACATGATAAGTCTTGTGTTTTTTAGACTTCATTTGGTTTTTTAGAATTAAAAAATTATTAAGCTCCACATTGCCGATCGAGTGTCATAACCTAGATTTTTAAAAATTTCTTTCAATTTATTGGGTAAGGCCTACAAATGGACTCAAAAATATTAATATGATTTTTCTATAAATTGTGGTCCATTATTTCAGGCACTTGTAGTTTAAATTTCACCTATTTCAATTTAAATCCTACAAACACACTTAATGAATTAAAAATAGTAAACTGATCTAGAAAAATACCAAATTTTTATATGAGATCAGATATATTTTATTTTGATTGTAAAAAAAGTTTGAAGTTTAAACAAAGATTTAACCATCGATTTACTTTCAAACCTAACCCATTCCTTCTCTAGACCCTAATTCCTCCTCGGAGAATCTCCGGTTTCTTAACATCCTACGTGACAACTTTCTCGAAATATTTTTAATTTTTTATCACAGCATCTACACATCATATCATAATAACATGACAAGTCTTGTGTTTTTAGACTTTATTTGGTTTTTTAAAATTAAAAAACTATTAAGCTCCACAATGTCGATTGAGTGTCGTAACCTAGATTTTTTTAAAATTTCTTTCAATTTAGTGGGCAAGCCTAAAAATAGACTTAAAAATATTAATATGATTTTTCTATAAATTTTGGTTCATTATTTCAGGCACTTGCAGTTCAAAATTCACCTATTTCAATTTAAATCATAGAAACACAATTAATAAATTAAAAATAGCAAACAGACCTAAAAAAATGCAAAATTTTTACATGGAATAAGTTATGTTGTATATTGAGTGTAGAAAAATTTTCAAGCTCAAACAAAGTTACAAATATCTTACTGCCTTGTACTACTAGAAAATCCCACTAACTTAAGTATTTCATAATTATATAAAAAATAAATAAACCACGCATATTAATATAGTGATGCCATGTCATTCTAAGTCCCCAAAAGTCTGATTTGTGTAAAATCTTAAAATGGATACGGATGTATCAATTTTCATATCCACATTCAGCAGAAATTCAGATATCCGTTTTCATATCTATATTTGTCAAACGAATTCGAATGTTTATGTTTATTGTTCACTTTTAATTCAGATACGAATATAGATATTCATATTTATAATTTAGCAAATACGAATACAGATAATTTGATTATTCTAACATCCATATCCATCCCTACCGCAACCGGAGGAGCTAGCTTGCGGCGATCAAAGCCGTGCCTGGTATCTCGAAACGATTGCCTCAGCATTAACAAAACGAGGAAGTAAATGAAACGTACCGGACTACCGTTTATTTAGGACATCTCCATCAACCTTATCCTACTTCTCTCGTCTACATACTCAAATCTGAGGTGCCAAACTCACCTCTCTCCTTTCATTTTTTCCATTAAAAAATAAAGCCCATAATTACGAGATATTGATAAAATATAAGTAAAAACAAGACGGGGAAGGCAATTTTAGAGAGCTAAATGGAGCGAGCAAAGAAATATAAATCTAATTTAGATAAAAAAACTTACTACTCCACTAAATACAAGAATAGGGAGACGAATAAAGATACTCTTAGACAAACATAACTGTTAACAAACGGACCTTGAGTGAGTCAGGTATCTAGCTCGAGCTAGAGCCAATTTAAGACCAATTAGACTTGAGCTCGGCTCGAAATACTTGGTAATAAGAAATCACATACAATTAATACAAGGGCGGAAAAATAGGAAGCAGGAGGCGTATATCCTATAGTCCAATCAGACCCCTTCACACAGAGTCCTGCCCAGCGCCAGCATGCCACCCTGCCCCCTCCCATCAGTGCAGCGCCGCCTCGCCCCCCCTTCACACAGTGTCTCCCTGCATGGCCCGCCCCGTTCGGTACCGCTCTGTCTAGCGCCGCCCCACTCTGCATGGCGCTGCTCCGCCTAGCATCACCTCGCTCCACACCACCTTGACTTTGCCCCGCTAGGCGTCGTCTTGCGTTGGTTTGTCTTGCTTATACGGTTCTACTACTATGTTCAATTACTCTAGTAATGGTATACTGCATAGTGTTATTTTAAATTTCTGATTTGTGGATTGTATTGATTGCAAGATTTTGATTATTTTCTATTAATCAAGCTTCTTAGGTTAAGCAATATGAAAAAAATATTGTTCACATACTATTCAAGTTCAAACAATACTAATATGAATAGTATTGCAAATACTGTAGAGAATGCAAATAAGATGTAGTCAACCAACTTGCTTATAATATTCTAGGTCGGCTGGACAAAGCAGGTGAGCCCGGAACATAACCTCGGTATTCCATGGCCGGTCCTGATAATTTGGGGGTCCAGAACAAACTAAAATTTATGGCCTTTATACTAATATAACAAGTACTTAAATTTATACATATATATGAAATTATTCATTACGCCGTTGCTCGCGTGAGTCGCGTCTTGTGATCGTGTGATTAAAGGAGGCTGTCTTTTGTTTATTTGGTGACTTGATCGTTTGGTGTTTGAACTTCGTCTTTGTGTGTAATACGGACTAACGGACACTGTACATATATACAGGAGTAGTGGAGGACTTTAGATTTTACCTATGAGTATACCACGTCAAAATTTCTATATGTAATTCGGTAATTTTTTTTCCCAATTAGACAGATACTTACTAAATTTGTACCATAATTTAGTATAAATATACTAAATAATATGGTCAGTCTTAAATTAAAAAATTAAATTAGAAATGTTATACTAATAGGGCTTACCTCAAATGACAAAAAAATAAAGAAAAACCACTATGCTGCAGTCCTAACAACCAAAATTGCAAAGGAAAAAAAACACTGTGCTGTAATTTTAGAAGAATAATTATCTCCAAATTATTTATGGAATAATGTTTTGCTTGATGCCCGTTAGGATTAGGCAACCAATTTTGATGACACTGTAGTTTTAAAAACTATACAAAATAGTGATCTAAATTATTTATAGAATAATGTTTTGCTTGATGTATGTTAGGATTAGGCAACCAATTTTGATGACACTGTAGTCTTAAAAACTATAAAAAATAGTGAGAGGCCTAGAATCGAACCATGCATCTAACATTTCTCCTGCAAAGTCTTATCTATTGAAATGTCTAAACAGGGTTATGTCAAAGCATGCAAAGTATGTGTATACATATTCAACAGTCGATGTACAGATCCCCTAGAATATGGGGCCCGGGGCAAACGCACCGTCCGCCCTGCCCGAGGGTCGGCACTGCTCGCTCTAGCCTCGATCTTCTTTGACAACCCTACGCGCTGTCATCAAGCTAGCTAGCACATGCAGTACCCGTTCGGTTTATTTCAAGTCACTCAATTCTTGCCACGGATCCTTTTCCGGGAAAAAAATCTTGCCACCGATAGGTTGCTTCCGTTTTGGCGTTGGCGAGGCAAAGTACTGTACTGCTCCTGTTCAAAGTATTTTATTTTTGTAATTTACAGAATTATATTTTTATTTACACCTTTTTCAAAATTATACACCCGTTGATAGGGCGATTTTAAATCACCTATCAACCCTCCCATAATGCCAGAAGAGCCGAAATGAATTTGTCTCGGAAGCTTAAAACCTTTTCGGAGAAAATAGATGGAAGAAAAAGACAAATAATCGCCCATCTGGAAGGTGATTTTTGTAAAAATACCCTCTCAAAAAGAATAGCCTAAACGAAATTGTTCTCCAAACTCAATTTTTGTTCTCGAGAAAGAAAAAGACAAATAATAGCAATTTTTTTATAAGCCACACAAGACAGTGAGATTGTATTAATTAAGACGGAGAAAAAAATATAAGATTATAATCCTGAAAGATTATACTTAAGAAAAAACAAAAATTACATACCACACGGACCAGCAGCAACCTCTCACGAATCAAGGGCAACACTAGCAAAAAGCAAGTCGTCGCTAAGCGAGACCAGCCAACGCTAGCAAGAGAGACACCAACAAAACCTTCAAGATGATGCCTCCAAGGAGGTCACGACGTTGAAGCGCCGCTATCATCCGCCTAAGAGTCTTAGACTAGGTTTTTACCGAATAGTCTCGCGACAGGGTGAGAGAACGATTACACGACAAAGCCTCAAATGAGGAACATGACGTCCGAAAGCGTTATCGATGTCGGCCCAACCAAGTTAGACAAGGCTTTCGCCTGAACCAAACCCCCTAACCCTGAAGATGCCCTCAAACTGCCCCAAACAACCAAAAATAGGATCTTGGAACTCTGCTGCCTGATCAAGCCAGCGCCTCACCGCTAGCGTAACTGCCAGCACACCGTCGAAACAGCAAGTAAGCCAAGCTTCACCTAGACCAAAACTCTAACCAGACCGAGGAGCGCCTCACGACTGAGAAGGAAGGCGGCCACAGGAGAGGAGGAGCTCCAAAGAGAGGAAGGAGAAAAAGCTAGAGAAAACGAACACTGCACTACTGAGACGAAGACATGCTAAGCTAACTACGGGCACGACGAGGACGACACGAAGGGAGAACACAACCAGACGTGTCCGCCACCGAAGGTCCCACACACACCACTCTACGATGACCGAAACAACCCTGGCCGCCGGAGCAACGCCAAGAACATCACCACATAAACAGGCAGAAATACCAGTCTCCTAAGCCTTGAGCCGCCACCAGACAGAGAAGGAAGGGACGAGAGCCAGAGCAACTACTTAGTAAGGAAGGAGGAGGTAGGGGCGGTTGCTGCAAGGGAAAAGAAGGACCATTAGATCTACCGCCCGGCCAACGCCACATCGCAAGCAAAACAACACCGCTAACTTAAGCTACTCTGCATGCTCTAGTCGATTGGAGCCCAACCAACCTAACGCAAGAGCAGACCACAACACTCCGCTGTCAGACATCAGAAGAGACAGCCAGGAAAGGAGAGCAGGAAGTACGCCGAGCGCCGCCCCGAGGCCGCTACGCCACCACTCGCAGACCCGCGACCGCCGCTCACCGTGAGCAGCAAAGCGGTCACCACTCGCAGCCCCGTGGCCGCCCCACGGCCATCCCACGGATGCCGCGCGCCGCCGGGCAGCCGCACACCGCCCCACGGCCACCCCTCGTTGCAGCGCGCCCGCTCGAAGTGCTACTGCTCCGACAAGCCAGTCGTGAGATCGCTGGGCGCTGAGCTGGAGCAGGAGGCCGACACGGAGGAAGAGGACCGCTCGGCCGGCGACGCGGAAGGCGCGGAGGAGAGCAATATGGAGAGGCTGAGGTGGCGCCTTGCGGAGGAGAGGAGGCTGAGGGAGGGCGCGCTCGAGGAGCTGGAGAAGGAGAGGCGCGCGGCGGCGTCCGCGGCCGATGAGGCCATGGCCAAGATCGCTTGCCTGCGGAACGAGAAGGCGCTGGCGGAGCGCGAGGCGCGGCAGTTCCAGGAGATGGCGCAGCAGAAGTAGATGTACGACCGGCAGATGATTGAGTCGCTCCAGTGGGTGATCCAGAGGTTCGGCATGCAGTGCGGGGAGCCCGAGGTGTCCTCCGAACGGGCCGTCTCTGAGACAAGCGATGATGACAGAGACAGGAGGTAGCCCCTGCTTCTTGGTAGCAGCTTGATGGAGCAGTAATGGCGGCCGAAGCTTCTGTGTTTACACTTACACCCTGTCTCAACTCTCAAGTTCTTGATCTTTTGATCGGCATTCAGCAGCAATGCTCCTAATACCTAAGTTTTGGTGCTCGGGGTGCGTATTTTGTCATGACCAGAAAATTTGATCTGGTTATTTTGGTCAGGAGAAATTTCGGTCGTATCAGTCTGCTACTTGAATTTGTATCAAAATTTTCGTTCACCTCCAAATTTTTGTTCGGTCTCCAGTCCCGACCGACTGAAATTTGCTAAATGTATACCATGATTAGTTGGTGATTGAGCAAATATGGCCAGCTTCCTCAGATCCATTTAACTGTTCTAAAACCGGAACCTAAACCCTAACCATCGTTCATCAAAATACGGCCAGTTCAAGCCAATTACACTTGCTAAAAACTACGCGTATACTGAAATGGCGGTAGATTCAAACAACTCCATGCGAAACAAAACGAGGAAGAGAAGAGAGGAGCATACCTGGTGGAAGCGGCCGGTGAGGTACAACACTCTAGGTTCCAGTGAGCGGTCGCCGGCGCCGGATCCATTTCGAGGCAGGCCCCTGCGCCTTGGGCCAATTCCGTTTATTCGGTTAACCCAATCTGAACCGTCTAAAATTCGGTCATCCGATATCTTAGACTGAATTGATGATCCAATTTATCTTAGACTGAATTGATGATCGATTTTTTCGGTCTCGGTTTGTTTGGTTTCAATCTTTATTTTCATTTCGATTTTTTGGTCTTGACTAATTTTGCTCACGGCTCATCCCTAGCTGGTGCTATTGGAATCATCTAGTAGGCAAAACTCTGCCGCAGGCCGCAGCTGAGCAGAGATATGTAACATCCACCTTTAAATATATCGTCCTTTGCAAAATCTTAAGATATGATTAACGATGTCATGCAAAATGTTCGAAAGCAGGACATTTGCAAACTTTCAGAACGATTATTGTGCAGCCTGTAAAACCTGTTTTGCAGGTTCAGTAAATGAGATTGGACTTGACAACGAGAAAGTTAATCTAGTTTTTACTGTAAATTCCTACCCCGTAGGGCTATAAGCCGGCTTAACAAGAAATGCTTTGAGCTTTTTGAGGAATGCGGAAACCTGAATTTCCTGGTAAGTATACCACCGTTGTCAGATTTTCTTGCGTTACACAGATTGGTGGTTGACGAGCACAGATGAGGATCTGTAGATTGTGCCTGACTTAGAGACCCAATAATTTTTGATATGTGGACCAATCTACACCAAAATATATGTACCACATAAACCCTAGCCACTTCAACCTCCAATCGCGCAGGCGTCCATGCCCAAGGCGGCTAGACACGCCTCTAACGCCCGATCATGCCATGTTGTTCGCTAGGATTTCTCTAATGAGTATTCCTCGTCACAAGACGGAGAAAAACTATCTCTGAGGTCGTGAATGGGGAGTGTGAAAAAAAATAACTAAAGAGAGACAGAGACGTAGACTTTTCCATGCTGAAAAAAATCATCGTTGCCATTCCTAGCTGATGGGTAACGGAATATCCGCCGGACAAGGCAATAAACTAAAAGTTAACATACATATAGAAATAACATATATTCATCTTGGTTTTCTCTTTTTAATTTGTTCCTCTGCCTAGCATAACCGAGTCTGAAATTTTACAGAATCATGGTTCATGGAAGGTTGTATTCTCGGTCCCCACGGTTTTTGCTGATTTTTTCTGCAGCGTTTTTTCCCGTGGAAGTGACAAAGAAGTTATTGTTCCCTCGAACCGGATTTTGGCGAACGTGGCATCCCAAAAAGTTCTGGGCCAGAATGTCCATTCCGCGTGAGACGCAGGTGAAAGTTGTGGGCCTTTGGGCCCGAACTCTCTTAACCAAAGTTGGCATGGCAGGAGATTCTTCTGATAGGCTGGGCCCATCGATCCGGTAGTCTTCCGTGAAAAAAATTGGTGGAGAGGGCTGTGAGACCCTCCTTAGATTTGTGTCACATATAACTATAGCTAATTTAATGAAATATTTTTTAAATAATACATTTTTTTAAAAAAATTTCAACTTTGGTACGCGGATTTGAAATTTTGCAAAAATAACCTTCTGTCGGTATTTGGTGTGCCGATCTAGGACAGATTAGCCTAGATCGGTACACCAAGTATCGATCTAGGCCGATCCGGCTAAATCGGCCCCTGCCTAGCTCATCTCGGCCGATGAACTGCCGATTTAGGCCGATCAGCCTAGATCGATACTTGGTGTACATATCTAGGCCGATCGGTCTAGATCGACGAATCAACCACCGACAGAGGCTCTATAAAAGGAGGGCCGAAGCCCCCCTTCTAGCCACGCCCCTCATTCCCCCCTCGCCTTGGAGCTCCAGGTATGTCTCTTCTTCTTCTCTTTTCTCATCTTTAGGTAGTTGTAGTGAGGATAGTTAGTTTATGTTAGTTTAATAGTAGATTAGGAGTAATTTAGTAGTATTTTAAGGGTAAATTAGGAGTAGTTTAGTAGTATTTTAGGGGTAATTTAATAGTATTTTAGGGGTAATTTAATAGTACTTTAGGAGTATTTTCCTGTTACTTTTAGAGTAATTTAAACATATTTTAGAGATAATTTAGGGATACTTTAGAGATAATTTAGAGGTACTTTTGGGATAATTTAGAGGTACATTAAACATAATTTATGGATAATTTAGGAGTACTTTTAGGATAATTTAGATGTACTTTAAACATACTTTAGCGCTAATTATGGAGGTACTTTAGAGATAATTTAAAGGTACTTTAAACATAATTTACGGATAATTTAGGGATACTTTTGGGATAATTTAGATGTACTTTAAACATACTTTAGCACTAATTATGGAGGTACTTTAGAGATAATTTAGAGCTACTTTAAATATACTTTAGCGATATTTAAGGGGTACTTTACATATAATTTAGAGGTACTTTAAACATAGTTTAAAGATAATTAAGGGGTACTTAAAGGATAATTTAGAGGTACTTTAAACATATTTTAGCGATAATTTAGGGGTACTTTAATATACCTTATTCTATGTAGCTTTCTTGTGCGTGCTAGTCTGCTGACGTAAGACTCCACTGTGACTACATCTACTACTGTTCTAGGTATTTGAATTGTTTCTATATAGTATGTATAGTTAAATATACTTAGCCATTGTTTGCTAAATAAGTGGAATGATACTGTCGCGCTATTGTTTGCTGCTTAATTTAGTTCTGTTGGTGTAAACTTAATATTTACAGGCATGTCGAAATAGAACATCATTTAGGATTTACTATAGAGATGGACAAGTATTTATTAGTCACGATGGTGCTGACCTTAGTAGTTTTCAATGTACCAAAAATAGTTTAAGCTGGGTGGTAGAGCGTAGTGTCGAAAGTATTAAGCGATGGCTGTATCATATTTTTTGATTGGATAGAGAGCAGTGGGAGTTGTATTTGTATGCCCGATACAGCCGTGCGGCCGAAGGGTATTTTTGGGAGATAGTTCCTGTTACCTCAACTGCCATGTGGAGATGGTATGTCAGAAAGGCGCTAGAGCAAGGATGGGAACGGATTTTGCTTATCTATTTTACTCCTCGTGCCATTCCTACTCTAGATCCAGCACCTGAGCAAGTTGCTGAGTCTGGAGTATAATTTAAGGTTGGCCAGAGTAGCCAAGTCCAGGAGATGATCCCTAAGACAGATGTAGTGCCACATTCTGGGGATACTTCCTCGTCTATGATAGCTATGGTTGCTAAAGGGCAAGTTGATGAAAGGGAGGACATAGAGACTATACCTAGCTTGCTAGAGAGAGAGAATCAAGACTTTGAGAAAACAGTCGTGCAGGGTGCCAATGATAACTCAGATGAAGAAGACGAAGCAGGAGATGGCAATAATGACAATGAAGACGAAGACGTTGTGATTCCCAACGAGTGGCAAACATAAGATTTTGACACTCTTGCTATTAACGAGGGCCGTGACACTCGTTGGCAGTATGGACAGAGCGAGGTCCAGAAGGCTATGGTGTATCCTACGAAAGAAGCAGTTCAAGATGCCGTGAAGGCATGGGCATTGTCACTCCAACGGTCATTTTGAGTCAAGAAGTCAAACCGTACAATGTATGACGTTATGTGCAAGAGGGATGATTGCCCATGGAGAGTCCACGCACATCAACCAAAGTGGGGAATTTTATTGGGTATACTCAATTATTGTCGAGCATACATGCGTGGTCGATACAGCTGTAACCAGGCATAGGAATCTAAGTGCCAACTACATTATGAGGGTGATGTATTCTGAGATAGTTGAGAATCTCAGTTATGAGCTCCGGGTTTTAATACTTGCCATAGAGAGAAGGTTTCAGTACACAATCAATTATTCTAAGGCATGGAGGGCTAAACAGAAGACGCTAGAGATGAGGTTCGATACATTCGAGGACTCATATCATAACCTGCCTCTCTGTCTAGACATGGTGAAGAGGCGTAATCCTGGTACATACTTCTCATTCGAAGAGAAGGATGCTGTATTCCTGGAGGGTGCTAAGATTTTACATCGAGTTTTCTTTGCACTCGGTGCTTGCATCTAGGCTTTCCAGTATTAACGTCCCATTCTTTTTGTGGATGGCACATTTCTAACTAGAAAGTATAGAGGTCAGATATTGACCGCTATTGGTGTTGACGACAATAATCAGGTTGTGCCAATTACCTTTGGCTTTGTGGAAAGTGAGAACTACGAAAGTTGGTTGTGGTTCTGTTGGTGAAGTTTTTGGTCACACGCGTGGCCTGAGAGATCTGCTTAACTCTAGTGCAGGTCCTAAATTTGCGGTTCGTGGCGTGCCAATCAATTTGATCCTGCAACTGATAAGATAGACAAGAAAAACGTAAGTAGTAACGCCTATCGGCTATCGAGCCGATGGTTTCAACGCATATCGGACTATCTATTAAATGACTGTAAATAAAATGCAATAAGAATATGGTAAAGGCCAATCACGATGTACGAGAAATAGATCTATTGTGAAATCTATCGAGACATCAGCATCGGCCTAAACTAACTAATCTGTGAAAGCAATTGAAAGTAATACTAGAGTCGATATCGGGATGTAAAAGCAAGACAGATATAATAACGCTAGGCCAATGTGTATCGCCTGATTCCGATGCCCGATACAACGATGAGATTAAAATATGCAGGAAGATAACCTATCGGCTTATACTCCGATAGAATCTGGCCTCAACATGTCCGATCTATGTTCGTATTATCATTCGCTATAACTACAAGATTGGACCGAAGCAAGACAATCGCTAAGTCACAGCAAATCATAGTGCTAAACATATCGGAGCACACTTCATCCAGATGAACGATACGTGACGTTAATCAAACACACAGACTAAGATGTCGAACTCAACCGATGAAGCCTTAGACTGAAATATTTGATCTAAACCACACATCTGATACAGCATGATTGATACATAGACTAAGATGTCGAACCTAACCGATGAAGCCTTAGATCTACTAATCAATACATGTTTGGCGAAACTTACCCCTCGCAGGAGATCAAAGCGATGCAGCCCCGCTGGAGAGCAAGAACTCATCGATGGCAAGTTTGGCGATGCGCCGAGAGTTGTTTGATCTATTGATTGATTCCCTTTAAACTAGGTCTAAAATTTACATATTTATAGTCCGGAGACTTGCCGTCCTATGCCGATACGATTGTAACCGATCCCACAGAAAATCCACCCTTTCCTTCTTTATCGGCTTCTCTCCCAATTGTATCCTTATCTGATCACTCGTGCATGTTGCGGACGGGCTTCGTTGACCGTACTTTGACTGGACTCTTGATTTTCATTGACCGTGCCAAAACTGTATTGGGCTTGGGTCTTACCAAATTTTGCCGTTAACACATGCCCCCAATTTTGGAGTATGGGTGCTACCCGATGCTTCAAAATTCCAGCTTTACTAATAGCAATCTCTGCCAAACGTTGAGTCACGGGCCCCACCAAATCTGCGGAATCCTCCTTAACCCAGTTTCCGAAGCATGACATTTGCCCTATAGATACCAACCGACGACCCTTCCTATTCTTCTCCGCTTCTCACTTCCTTCTTGCACACAGAACTTCTCACACCCAAGCTTTCTTCTCACCGCTGCGCACTTGCCGCTCGACTCCAACGATCCAGGACTGCAGGATTGACCTCTTCACCTTCAGCTGCATCAACAATCTCCGTCATAGCTCCAATGGCGACCACTTCTACAATCCCGGAGGTACATTGCACTATTTGGTCCTTTCTATTCCTTTTCACTGTTCTTTCGGGTTCTTAGTTCTTGGTTGCATTTTTCAGTTCTCTGATTTGCCCTTTTTTCTTTTCTTTTCTTTCCTGTAGAACCTCAAAAACCAAATCCTCATCCCCCTTGCAGATCCTCCTTCCTGCTTTTTCCTCGGTCTGATGGGTAATCCAGATCCTTCTGATATTATTAATGCTGAAACCCAATGGATCCCTTTCAAGAACTCCAGTATGCTTCTCTCTGACTAGAACTTGAGCTTCAGAGCCTTTCCTTCTCTTCCCGGCTGGCGGGACTGGTACCTCAGGGTATCGGCCACCAAGCGCACTTTCTAGGATGAGATTGATATCAGGCACTGCATTGGCCTCTCTCTCGCTGAGCCCTATAAGAACGAGCCGATGCTAGCTGCCGCTTGTTACTTCTGGTCCGATGCGCTCAACGCCTTCTTGTTCAGCCATGGGCCGATGAGCCCCTCTTTGCTTGATGTATTCGCCTTGACTTCTCTAGATATTACCTCTCCGATGAACCCACTTTTCTTCCAATTCAAACCAACCCACCGTCTTGACACTAAATACTGTGGCGGCTGGGGAAAATATATCGCCAAGCACAATAAAAAGACTGGCCCGGTAGACATTCGGGAACACATTGCTTTCCTTAACCTCTGGCTAGAAAGATTCTTTT
>KE372571.1:199844-209905 GCA_000418225.1 Zizania latifolia | reverse complement strand
ATGCTCCAGAACTATGTGGTGAAGCTTGTGTTTTCTGGACAAACAAATTACAGCGGCTCCCAAGGAAGATAAGTGTTTCTGATTCTGTAACAATCAGTTGTTCTAGTATTTCTGATTAGGCGTAACAGTAAACTTTGTTGGTTGGATGTATTGTTTGGCCTGAATTAATTTTGCAGCTCAGACTCTTCGATGCACTGTGCTTTGATCCGTGAATAGATGCCCTCTAAGCCGAAGGCCATTTAGTTGTGTAGCACAGTGAGTAGAGGGGATCAGCACCTCTTTCACAAGGTATTCACCTTCTCTTAGACTTGCAACACATACTACTTTGAATCATCAGATGATTGGTTAGGTCACAATTTTGTTCCTGAGCACTGCTTGCCTCAATTCAAGTAAGAATGATTTATCTTCTGTCCATCCTTAAATCACAGTGCTTATGAATTGTAAATGTGTTCAAGTTATTATATATCTCACATTTGCCTAAAGATGCTATTCACTTGATGTATGTTATGAATGTCATAATATTCGTTTGACACTTGTGGATGTTTCTGCGAAGGTTGTTGTGAGGATGTTTTCGTATCTTGACTCACCTGGTGTGACCGTCTGATCTCTTGTGTCATACATGTTCTTTTAGTGACACTCGTGAGTCGAACACATTTTTCATTTTCTGCTGTGAAAATTTGTTTTCGACCATTCACCCCCCCTCTGGTCGCCTACCCTGATCCTACAGAAAGGCCACGGCTTGATTATCGGGTTCATTGCTGATGCTGGAGCTCTTTGGATGGTTCCAACCTTCTGGCAATCCTGACATCCTTTATAATCCTGACATCCTTTATAATACCTTATGCAATCCTTCATCATGGTCAGCCAAAAGTACCCTGCCCTCCAGAGTAGCCACTTCATCTTTTAGGTTGATTGGTGCGTGCCACATATGCCATCATGAACCTCGCACATAACAACCTTCGCCTCTTTGGTGTTTATACATTTGAGCAGCACTCCATCAATAGTCCGATAATACAGTTCTTCATCAAGCAACACATACTTCGTAGCTTTGTACCTGAGTTTTCTTGGTGCCAATTGTGAAGGGTTCTTCAAATATGTAACGAGCTCATACCTCCAGTCATCGGGTCCCACCTCTGCAACTTCTATCTCAATCGGCTTAGCCATCGGTTTATACCCCGATGCTGTTTGAGCCAGATCGTTTGCCTCCGTATTCTGCTCTCTTGGGATATAGGTGATTGGGATATAGGTGAGGGTTATACTTCTGAAGCTTGACATCAGGTCTTGACAATGATCGTGATAAGTCTTCAAAATATCATCCTTGCATTCATATTCACCCGATAGCTGCTTCATTACTAGCAAAGAATCTCCCATGATTTCCACTGCATCGGTGCCAACTTCTTTCAGCAACTGCAACCCCTTCAATACTGCTTCATATTCTGCTTAATTGTTGGTCGAAAAGGGCTTGATTATATATGCAAACTCAAAAGCTGCCCCCCGAGGTGATATGATCACCAACCCGATACCACATCCATGCCGGCACACCGATCCATCGAAGAATAGTGTCCATGGTGCTGGCTTGACGTAGGCTATTGATTTGTCTCTGTGCTGTACTATGAAATCGGCCACCGCTTGTCTTTTTACTGCCTTTGCCGATTCGTATCGGATGTCAAATTTAGTGAGAGCAAACACTCATTTTCCGTTGCATCCCTTCAACACTGGAGCCGATAGCATATACTTTACCACATCAGCCTTACAAATGACGGTGCACTCTGTCGATAATAGATAATGCCTTAGCTTGGTGCATGAGAAGTATAAGCACAGGCAAAGCTTTTCCACGGCGGGGTATCGGGTTTCGGCATCCAGCAACCTTCTACTAAGGTAGAAAATCACCCTCTCTTTTCCATCAATCTCCTAGACTAAAACTGATCCGATGGCCTTCTCATCGAATGATAGGTAAAGCTTAAAAGGGAGTCCCTTCTGAGGTGGCATCAGTACTGGTGGTGAACTTAAGTAATCTTTAATCTCATTGAATGCCTTCTACTGCTCTTCTCCCCACACGAACTCTTGATCGGGCTTCAGCTTCAGCAAAGGAGTAATGGTTCTATTCTTTTTGATAAATTTGATATAAACCTTCTTACGAAATTCATCTTCCCGATCAGTGATTGCAACTCGGTCTTATCGGCAAGTGACTCGGTATTCTTGACTGCTTCAATGCTGCGCTGGCTTACTTCAATTCCTCTCTCATGCACGATAAAGACAAGAAACTATCCTGCCGATACGCCAAAGGCGCATTTATCAGGATTCATCTTCAGCCCATATTTCCTTGTTCTCTCCAGCACTTGTCGTAGATCGGCGGTATGTCCCTGGATACTTCCTGACTTTACCATCACATCATCTATATAGATCTCTACTAACAAGCCAATCAAATCATGAAATATGTAGTTCATGGCCCTCTGGTAAGTTGCTCCGGCGTTCTTCAGCCCAAAAGTCATTACTACCCATTCGTACAATCTGATGGCGCCAGGGCATCGGAATGCTATCTTAGGGATATCCTCGTCTGCCATGAATATCTGATTGTATCCTGCATTTCCGTCAATGAAGCTTATTATTTTATGGCCCAATGCCGCGTCCACCAGCAAATCTGCAATCGGCATCGGATATTTATCTTTGGACGTCGCCTTGTTCAAGTCCCTGAAATCCACACATATTCTGAGCTTTCCATTTTTCTTCAATATGGGGACGATGTTTGATACCCACTCAGCATATCGGCATGGCCTTATGAATCCTACATCGTATGACCTTGTGATCTCAGTCTTGATATCCTGGTATAACTCTGCCTTGAATCGTCGAGGAGGTTGTTTGAACGGCCGATATCCTGGTTTTATTGGGAGCCGATGTTCTACAATCGATCGACTTAATCCTGGCATTTCATAATACTCCCAAGCAAAGCAATCCCGATACTCTCGTAGTAGCTTGATCAATTCCTTCTTCATTGCCTCAAGAAGTGTAGCGCTGATAAAAGTTGGTCTCGGTCGGTCACCGGTTTCGATGTCTATCTCCTGTAGTTTATCGGTTGTGGTGAATCCTTGATCGAGCTTGCCTTCGATATCATCTATGGTGCCTTTAGAGTGTAAGTCTGGGTTCATCATTGTTGATTGGCTTGATTCCATCATTTGACATGTCCAGAAAATCACCGTCCCAGGTTCTGCCTGATAAGCAGTCAACTCCTTCCATCTCCCACACCGACAAATCGGCTATCGCTACATTAACTGATTTATTAGCGGGAATCACCTCCACTTGATCTCTGATCCACTGCATTAGGCTCTGGTGCATTGTAGAGGGGACATAACAATTGGCGTGGATCCAGTCGTGCCCCAGTAGCAAGCTATAGGAACCCTTTCCATCGATGATAAAAAATGTAGTCGGTACTGTTTTGCTTCCGACTGTGAGCTCTACATTGAGGACTCCCTTGGCCTCTGATGAGTTACCACCAAAGTCCTTAAGAATCATATTTGTCTTAATCAAATCTTTTGGCCCTTTTCCAAGCTTCTGATACGTCGAGTATGGCATGATATTGACGGCTGCCCCACCATCTACTAGCATCTTGGCCATCGGCTTGCCGTTTATGAATCCCTTGACACAGAGAGGCCTCAAGTGCCGATGGTCGGGATCATTGGGCTTGTCAAATATGGCCGATTGAGGTGCTAGCATCAGTTGGGCCATTGCCTCGGCCTGTCAATGGCCTGTTCATCGTCACTATTGGGGGTGGCCCGATATTCTGCTGGGAGAAAGAACACCATGTTGACCCCGGTAGACTCCTCATCATCTCGATCGGCCCTTGCCTTTACACGCCATTCTTTCCTGGTTCTCTTGGGATGACTGGGTCCCTGTTCCTGATGGGCAAGCTCTTAGAGTTCTCTCTATCGCAGGCGCTGCACCCTTCTCTTTTGGTTCTTTGTGAAAATGCCGCTCGGGCACCATTGCTCATTCTTCTTCTGATGGTTATGCCAAAGCCTCTCATCGGACTGTAGTATCTGCTGCGCATGTCTCGGAACCTCTGGACATAATCTTGCACCGACTCATCCATCCTCTGCCGAACAGCTATGAGGTCCGTCAGTTTCATCTCGTGTATGCCAGTGAAGAAATACTTGTGGAACTGCTTCTCGAGGTCCGCCCACCCTCTGATGGAATTCAGCAGCAGTGAAGAAAACCAAGCAAAGGCCAATCTCGATAGTGATAACGGGAAGAATCGAACCCTAAGGACCTCATCGGCCGATGCCTCCCTGCATTGGGTGAGAAAACGGCTCACATGCTCGATCGTGGAGATTGAGTCTTGCCCCGAGAACTTGGAGAAGTCGGGCACCTTGTATCGGTTGGGCAGCGGCACCCGATCGAACCACTCCGGGTACGGCCTCCGATACATATAAGTTTGGTTCTTGGGCTTCAGACCAAACTAGTCGCGGATGACCTCGGCAATGCTGTTCACCCAGTCTTCTTCTTGCTGGTTTGGTATGGGGTACCGATCAGACGTGGGCGTCTGAGGGTACTGATCGGGTCGAGGAGTGTTGTAGTTATATTGCTCCCCGTGGGCCTAGGGCTGTCCTCCAAAGTACGCAGCCTGGTGGTACCCCTGAGGGATACCATTGGAAGCCCCCCTTGGCGGCACGAGGTCAGGCAGCACGTTCTTCTCGATGCCGTAGGTGATCTGTGGAGCTTCGTGCCTCATCGGCCCTTGTGGAACAGGAGTTGGTTGAGCCAGCCGAGGAGGCTGTGGAGGCTGGGGCGCCTGAGGGTGGTTGACCAGGAAGTATGTCGGGCCCCGTAGCTGCTGATGAGCCACAGTACCCTCGACGGCCTCCTTGATCAACCTGTGGAGAGTGTTGACCAGAACTCCCGACTGGTTGATGAGGGCGTGGTTGACTGCACGGTCAACGGCTTCTTGAAAGTTGACATGGGGGCTGTCGGGCCGCTGACTAGATTCTCCAGTGAAGGTGGGCTTCGGCAATTGAGTTTTCTGGACAGGTCCTGATCTGATCATGCCGAAGGATTCGAGGCATATCTTTCGGTAGTCGTCAACGTGCTTCTACACCTCTTCCCTTTGTTCCTCATTCAGCACCTCTATGGTGACTTGGATGACATTGCTGTTGTCGAATTCTTCCGCCATGGCAGGAAGTGTCGTTGAAGATGTGTCCCACCGGGTGTGCCAAAAAGCATGTTGGTGAAGTTTTTGGTCACACGTGTGGCCTGAGAGATCTGTTTAACTCTAGTGCAGGTCCTAAATTTGCGGTTCGTGGCGTGCCAATCAGTTTGATCCTGCAACTGATAAGATAGACAAGAAAAACGTAAGTAGTAACGCCTATCGGCTATCGAGCCGATGGTTTCAACGCGTATCGGACTATCTATTAAATGACTATAAATAAAATGCAATAAGAACATGGTAAAGACAAATCACGATGTACGAGAAATAGATCTATTGTGAAATCTGTCGAGACATCAGCATCGGCCTAAACCAACTAATCTGTGAAAGCAATTGAAAGTAATACTAGAGTCGATATCAGGATGTAAAAGCAAGACAAATATAATAACGCTAGGCCAATGTGTATCGCCCGATTCTGATGCCCGATACAACGATGAGATTAAAACATGCAGGAAGATAACCTATCGGCTTATACTCCGATAGAATCTGGCCTCAACATGCCTGATCTATGTTCGCATTATCATTCGCTATAACCGCAAGATTGGATCAAACCAAGATAGTCGCTAAGTCACAGCAAATCATAGTGCTAAACATATCAGAGCACACTTCATCCAGATGAACGATACGTGACGTTAATTAAACACACAGACTAAGATGTCGAACTCAACCGATGAAGCCTTAGACTGAAATATTTGATCTAAACCACGCATCTGATATAGCATGATCGATACATATACTAAGATGTCGAACCTAACCGATGAAGCCTTAGATCTACTAATCAATACATGTTTGGTGGAACTTACCCCTCGCCGGAGATCGAAGCGATGCAGCCCCGCTGGAGAGCAAGAACTCACCGATGGCAAGTTTGGCGATGCGCCGAGAGTTGTTTGATCTGTTGATTGATTCCCTTTAAACTAGGTCTAAAAGTTACATATTTATAGTTCGGAGACTTGTCGTCCTATGCCGATACGATTGTAACCGATCCCATAGAAAATCCACCCTTTCCTTCTTTATCGGTTTCTCTCCCAACTGTATCCTTATCTGATCACTCGTGCATGTTGCGGACGGGCTTCGTTGACCGTACTTTGACTGGACTCTTGATTTTCATTGACCATGCCAAAACTGTATTGGGCCTGGGCCTTACCAAATTTTGCCGTTAACAGGTTCTTACGACACTTGAACATTAGAGTTCTTCAGGGCAGGCTAAATATTTGTGTGTTGCATGACCGATATGCGGGACTGATCAAGGCAGTCCAACATATAAAGTACGATCTAGAGGAGCCGTATCCTTGGATAGACATTCAATCTCGATGGTGTATGTGCCATTTAGGTGCAAATTTCTTTCGTCACTTTGGGAAGAATAAAGAATTAACTATTTTGTTCAAGAGATTGTGTAGCTAAAACCAAGAGAGAAAGTTCAAAGCCTTGTTGAGGAAACTTGATGAGCTGACATCAAAATACAAGCAAGAGGAGGCTGCCAAGCAGCAATCTGGAAGTGATCCGGAGACAGAGCCAGAGCCACTTTGTTCTCTGCCCACTGATGATCAACAGACGATCCCTAAATGGCAAAGGACGAAAGTTCGCTGCTTCTCAGATTGGATTAAATTCGAGAATAAGGAGCATTGGTTTCTACTGTATGACACTCACGGTGCAAGGTATGGCATCATGACCACCAACCTTGCCGAGGTATACAATTGGGTGATACGGGGTATGCGATGCTTGCCTTTGGTTGGTATTGTAGAGGGTATAATCTATGGAACCACCCGATACTTCGTGGACCGCCATAGTGCTGCTTTGGTGGTGCACAGGGACGAGTGCCTTCTGTATTGCACAAAGATTACAGAATAATTCATAGAGAAGAGTAAGAAGGCAACCTAGCATCGTGCCATCAAGACAAGTTCTCGGGAGATATGTTTTGAGGTGACCTGTCGAGACAAAGGTCGGAGAGGAATAAATCGGGATGTTATTGTCTATGAGTGCACCATTACCGACACTTATCGGTGTACTTACAACAAACCATCTCTCTACCACAAGCCATGTAGCCATGTCATGGCGGCGTGCGCCACATTTGATATGACCGCCAGGGTGTACTTGTCTGAATACTTCACAAAGGAGAAGGTCCTTCAGACTTAGAGCGGTGAAATCTGAGGGTATGGGGTTGTCAGCTCATTCACTTCTCCGCTAGATGGCGCGCGTCGTTGGGTACCAGATTTCCAACGTGTCAACTCAAAGGTGGAAAGAAGAAAGACATGGTGCATTCAGAATGATATGGATGAATCTGAAGCAGGCAAACGAAAGAAGATATGCTATTTGTGCAACATGGCTAGACACTCGTACAAGAATTGCACAGGAGCGAGCACAAGCAGACGAGGGCCCACATGACATACAAATCATCTTACAACACACACTGTACATAGTCCCCGAGATATACGTACGTCAGTTACTTTACTATTATGTCACATGTTGTATCTTCGTCGCTAATGAGCTTTGTCTATTTTATAACCTACAGATGGCGGGTAACGATGATTTCTCTTACGAGCTTCTCTCCCTCACGATCGATGGGCAACACCGGACATGAGCACGCACATCCATCGAGGAGGACAACTAGGTAGATCTCATGCTGCTCAGAGTCCGAACACCGCAGCATCTCAAGAGCATCCATCCCTGATGGGTTGGCAGGTTTGTTAAGCAAGTATAATATCAGTTAAATTTTTATTTTTATTTTGTCACGTGACTAACATTTTCTTCGATGCAGGTTATGCGGTGCTGGCTTACTCCCTCTGGCTAGATTGGTAGAGGGAGCAACCAGGTTTCCATTCGACCGAGCTCTCATCATGACATGAGTCGACAGGTGGAGGCCAGAGACACACACATTCCACCTGCCTTTGGGGGAGGTGACGATTACACTGGAGGATGTGTCTTTCCTGCTAGGACTTCCACTAGCAGGAGCATTAGTTGTGCCCGACGATGTTGAGCCAGAGTGGTGCGTTGACCTACTCGCGTGCTTCGCGGGCGTCCATCCCATCCTGACTGACGACGAGGCAGTCCATGAGTTCGACTCCACACATGGGCCGACATAGAGTTGGTTGCGTCAGTACTAGGTATATCGTTTTAACATAGTAATAACATTGAACATTAACTTATCCTTGCTGTATACTAATGTTTGCCGCCCTTTATTAGGCGGAGCATCTAGCCGCCGATGCTGATGATTACACTGTTAGCTGCCACCTAGAGGCTTACCTCCTTTGGCTTTTCGGCTGGGTGATGTTCACCAGCACACACGGCGACAGCGTCGACAGGCATCTGGTGCAGTTTGCTCTGGCCATTGCTGATTTCGCGGATGACGTCGTGCCACAGTACTCATGTGGATCTGTCGTTCTTTGCGCTACATACCATGCTCTTTGCGACGGATGTCGACGACGGACGAACGACGCGTCGGTTACTAGGTGTCCACTATTGATACAGATTTGGTTGTACGAGAGGGTGCAGATTGGTCGGCCCTAGGTTGACATGGCACCGTACGCTGGGGGCCGCCAGACGAGAACATCAACCAACCGACGATGGGTACACTTTGGTATCGACGACGGGTCAGTATTTGTTGTACTTAATCATTTACCAAAATTAATGTTGTATTGATATTTTCTCTTTTGCAGCCATCTTGGGCCCACTCTCAGACCCACCTCTCATACTCGGACTACACGGCATAGCTCGACAACAATCGGACGCACAACTTTCGTTGGAGACCTTACCTGCCAGGCGATGTTGCCAGGCGTGCACCTCACGGGCTCTCTGCCTTGTGCACGTAGGACGTGGCATACTGGAGGATACGTAGATGTCTCGTATTCGATGTCATGATCGAGGGATATGCTATCCACCGCGTCTATCGACAGTTCGGGCGAGCGCAATACTTCCCATGTCCTATACATGGCCAGGTGCCTGCCCAGATGCACCGGTGAGCTCCTGCAGACGTACATACAAACTAGTTATCAAATCGGGATATTATCTACCATTGTAAACCATAATTTACACTTGTTTGCTGTAGGAACATGCGGAAGGGAGTCCCTGACAGTATCCCATGGGAGGTTAAGATGCAGCCATGGGTCGCACAGTGGGAGGGTGCGCTGGAGGACCTAGACGAGGAGGAGGATGAGTATGACCCTACGACGTACCATGACTACCTCCGATGGTACTCCATTTGCACCAGGGTTTGTCTCGTCAGAGGACGGGGAGCTAGTCCTCCACCTGCTCCTAGTGTGACGCATGGACATCCTTCTCAGATGGCCGCTGCCTAGCATGAGTCGGTATGTACATGAATTGTTTAATCCTCGATATGAATACATCGTGTTTATTTGACTTGTTCTTTTGTAGTCCGATCACGTGTGGAATGCATGGAACTATATCGACGGGATCGTTCAACGGTGGGTCAGCGAGGTTGGCGTGGCGCACAACCTGCTGGACTGGACGGTAGTGCGAGCGGCTCTCGACGAGCTCAACACTTCTATCAGCCTCACATTTGCACGACCACCTTCTCGTGCTACTGCCCCTCAGCCACCTCGTCCATAGCCAGTGCCTCCGATGCCGGCACCCCCTCCAATGTAGCCACCCTATCTAATGCAGGCACTGTAGGTTTGGTATCCGTCACACCAATACTTTTATGGTCTAGGCCCATCTTCGGCGGCGGTCCCATTAGGACATGCCACACCGCTGCCGTTGGGATATAGAGCACATGCGGCACCTGGTAAGTACTGTACAGTCTTACACCAATTTTCATCTTAATCTACCATATGTTAATAATAACTTATTGTTTGTACAGCACCGTATCCATATCACTACCCCGTGTATCACAGTCCATCTAGACCGGTAG
>KE372571.1:141552-152589 GCA_000418225.1 Zizania latifolia | reverse complement strand
AAGATCTATCTTCCCTTTATACTGGCTCTTCGTATCCTTATCCGATCACACGTGCGTATTGCAGTTGGGCTTCATTGACCGTGCTTTGACCGGACTTGTTGATTTCCCTTAATTGTGCCGAAACTGCATTGGACCTGGGCCTTACCAAATTTTGCCGTTAACAGGGTATGAAGCTGTAGAATGGAAAGTTGTCCTCCTTTCGGAGGCTGTCGACCGATATGTCGAGGTCGACGAGAGATTGGCAAAAAAGGATGTTTAATCTGCTCCCTCCGTCAATCAGGACTCGCCTCATGCATACTTTGAATATTACCGGGTCAACAACTAGCGGCCATCGCCTGGTTTTTGGGACATTGGTCCACTGGTCGTCCTGGGAGAAGGTGATTGGGACTTCTGATGACCGTAACTGTTGAACTTCCTCAAACCTAGTGGCGTTGATCCATCAGTCCAAGATCTTTTGCTGCCGCTTGGTCTCTGCTGATGCGGGACCCTCGAAGATGATATTAACCATCTTGTGAGGTTTCTGGAAGTCAATGTTGTCCTAGGGTCAATTATCTTTTCACGGGGCGTCATCATCGTCCTGACATCGCTTGCTTTGGTGAGGATTGTTTCGAGATTCCTTGACCAATGCATCTTGCAAGGAATAGCATTTACGCATGGTATGATTGCCCTTAGGATGGAACGGGCAAGGCTTATCCAGCTCCTCCTGCATTGCTTCGTCTTCTTGGTGTCTCGAACTATAGGTCGCCGTTGTAGTTCTTTCTGTCTTTCTTTTCTGATCTTGCTTGCCTCGAGAGTGTTAGGGAACGGATAGGCTACGCTAGCATAAATAAAACTTTTTCTACCCCATTCAACCTAGGAACCATGCGAGTAATGGGATCATGGATCGTTACCTCTAGTCGCGAGACGCGCTAGGGCAGCGGAAGAAGAGTTGGGGAAGCGCATCCTTGATCAACTCGGCCCAGCTCCGTCCAATCATCGGTGGCGAAGACGATGCAACCTTGCGATCCTCACGTTGAGATGATCAGCACCAAAATTGCAGTGGCGCCTATACGGTATCCACACGTACAGTGATGGGATCACCTCAAGCTGGTATGCTAGTACCGCGTGAGAGGTTAGGGAGATGTGGCCACAGCAAGTGAGGCTAGGGGAGAGGTGACGGCTATGGTTTGGGTAGGGGCAACAACAACAGCTTATTTCCCCTAGCCTCTACTCTCCTTATATAGAGCCCTCTGATGGGCCTTTAATCAACAATAAAGTCCAACAGATCTAATTTGCACGTTCGGCCTAGAAGTTCCGGCGTAAGCCCGGAACTTCTGAAAATAACCTTCTGTATTGAATTTATTTTAATCCGGAAGTTCCGATCCAACCGGAACTTCTGAACCTAGAATTTCCGGTCCAACCGGAACTTCCAAAAATAACAGTCTATATCGAATTTATTTTGGCCTAGAAGTTCCGGTCCAACTGGAACTTCCGATTCGTCCAGAATTCACCTCTAGAGCAGGCCCGGAACTTTCGGTCCAACTGGAACTTCTGATTCGTCTAGAACTCTCTGCCCGAGCTTGCCCGGAACTTCCGGTCCAACCAGATCTTCCAGTTCATCCAGAACTTGCTACCAGAGCGGGCCCGGAAGTGTCGGTCCAACCAGAACTTTCGGTTCCTCCAGAACTTGTCTCTAGGGCATATTTTCATCAATCTCTCACTTGCACTAGAGTCAATACTCGCAAGCTTTTAATCCTATCCCCTTAAACGTGTGACCCGATAGGTTCATATGTAAACGGCCGCTACCCGGAAATTTTTTCTAGATCGCTAGTCAATAGCGGTACCTAGCAGTACATACTGACCCCCGAATGCATACAAAAGATCATATCAACTGAACCTTTATATACTCATGCACCAATCCCTTTACCACACGATATTAGTCAAGCTCAAGGCGAGATTCGTGTCATCCTTGTGATAGCTCGACACTTCACTCGATCAAGTAGTGGATTAATCATGATTAACTCTTTAATCATAGTGGCATGGCCATGCACTTTTCCAATCCAACTATCTCAAGAGGCCTATAGACGTCTCTCCTGTTATTTAGGAGGTGTAAATTCTATATTGATCGCTCATATTCTACGACATGTTTCATAACATACCCAAAAGTAACCTTTATAATTACCTAGTTACGGAATAGCGTTTGGAAGCCCTAAGTGTTTTACTACACATTCTAGAATCAATGATGATCTCAGGTCAAAGGATTCTGCAGGTACATCATTTGAGGTGACAACTGATGGTACATCAAGAATAACAATTCCAGCAGTATCTCAAGGTGGGTCTATCCAACACCATGTTCTCTAACATGTGTCCACATCACTGATTTGATATCTCCATATCTATGATCCGTGAAACATGATCATCAATTAGTCAAATGTGCTAATCTATAAATCATCACTGTCCCATATGATAATATGAGATTAGGGATCGATTAGAATAACATCATGATAAAACAAAGAGTTTTACAAACAAGTCACATACTTGTTGATTAATGTAAAAGATAATTATTCAAGGAACAAGATAACCAATTATCCAAAATACATCAGCATAGATAAGACTCCTTCTCTCACATATACTAGACTCTATCACAAAAGTATCTAATACCCATAGAGCTCAAGTGCGCCTCATGCTTGGGCTGCGAGAGAGGTTTTATCAACGGATCGGCAATGTTCAAATCCGTGTGCACCTTACATATCTTTACATCACCTCTATCTATGATCTCTCGGATAAGGTGATAGCGCCGCAGTATGTGCTTGGACTTCTGGTGCGACCTAAGCTCCTTGGCTTGCTCAATGGCACCACTATTATCCCAATAGAGGTCCACTGGACTAGATGCACTAGGGACAACACCCAACTTAAAAACAAATTTTTTGATCCAAACAGCCTCTTTCGTAGCTTCAGAAGCAGCTATGTACTCGGCCTCCGTTGTTGAATCTGTAACCGTTTCTTGCTTGGAACTTTTCTAACTCACTGCGCCTCCATTAAGACAGAACACAAATCTAGATTGCGATCTCGAATCGTCCTTGTCAATTTGGAAACTAACATCGGTGTAACCATTTACAATGAGCTCCTCCGCACCTCCGTAGACTAGAAATATATCATTAGTTCTTCTCAAGTACATGATGATACTTTTTATTGTTGCCCAATGACTTTTACTCGGGTTTGATTGGTATCTACTCGTAACACTTAGAGCATAGGAGATATATGGGCATGTACAAAGCATGGCATACATGATGGACCTGATAGCGGAAGCATACGTGATCACACTCATCTTCTCTAGCTCATCAGGTGTCGAAGAACACTTACTCTTGCTGAGAGTAATACCATGTGACATTGGCAAGAAACCTTTCTTGGAATCCTGAATATTGAACCGTTTTAATACCTTGTCAATGTACATGCTTTGGCTTAATCTAATTAGCCTTCTCGATCTATCTCTATAGATCTTTATGCCTAATATGTATACTGTCTCTCCAAGATCTTTCATTGAGAAACTTTTTCACAACGAAGATTTAACAGCATCGAGCATTGGAATATCATTTCTGATCAACAATATGTCATCTACATATAAGACCAGAAATATAAGTACGCTCCCACTAGCCTTTTGGTAAACACAAGGCTCTTCTTCATTCTTGATGAAACCAAACCCTTTGATCACTTCATCAAAACAAAGATTCCAACTCAGAGAAGCTTGCTTCAGCCCATAATGGACTTTTGAAGCTTGCAAATTTTCTCAGCATTTTTCGGATCGACAAAACCTTCAGGCTGTGTCATGTACATATCCTCGCTTAGGTTTCCATTAAGGAAAGCCGTTTTGACATCCATTTGCCATATCTCATTGTCATAATATGCGAAAATTGCTAGGATGATCCGGATAGACTTTAGCATTGCGACGGACGAAAATGTTTCATCATAATCAACACCTTGAATTTATTCGAAACCTTTTGCCACCAATCGTGCCTTATAGATGTGAACGTTTCCATCAACGTCTATCTTTTTCTTAAAAATCCATTTACACTCGATAGTTTTGACACCATTAGGTGGATCGACCAAGTTCCAAACTTGATTTTCTCGCATGGATTCTAACTCGGATCTTATGGCTTCAAGCCATTTCTCAGAGTCTGGTCCCATCACCACTTCTGAGTAGGTCTTAGGTTCATTATTGTCCAACAATAATATGTCATGCTGCCCCGTGGTTAGAAACACAAACTGCTCAGGTGCACGACTAACCCTTTCCGACTAACGTTGGGCTGGTGTTTCGACAACAGGTTCTATAACATCTTGCATATCGAGATATGGTTCAATAGGAGCTGAAACACTTTTATGTGGTTCTCGAACTTCTTCGAGTCGCACCATGCTCCCACTAACTCCTTTCGAGAGAAACTATTTCTCAAGAAAGACACCATTCTAGGCGACAAACACTTTGCCTTCTTCCCGATTATAGAAGTAATATCCTTTGGTGTCCCTAGGATACCCCATAAAGAACCATTTATCAGATTTGAGAGTGAGCTTATCAGACGTCAAACATTTTACATAGGCCTCACAACCCCATATCTTTAGAGAAGACAAACCGGGACGCTTTCTAGTCCAAATCTCATATGGCGTCCTCTCTACAGATTTAGATGGAACCTTGTTCAATGTGGAAGCAGCAGTTTCTAGAGCGTATCCCCAGAAGGACAATGGAAGATTAGATTGACTTAGCATTGACTGGAGCATGTCTAACAAGGTTTGGTTCCTCCGCTCGGACACCCCATTCCATTGAGGCGTGCCCAGTGGAGTCAGCTATGGTACAATTCCACATTGCTTTAGATGATCAATAAACTCATGGCTCAAATATTCACCTTCATGATCCGATCGCAGAAATTTAATTGTCTTGCCAATATGATTTTGTACTTTATTCTAGAACTCCTTGAACTTTTTAAAGGATTTTGACTTATGCCTCATTAAGTAGATGTAACCATATCTACTAAAGTCGTCGATAAAAGTAATGAAGTATAAAAATCACCTTTAGCCATAGAACTCATTGGTCCACATACATCTGTATGTACAAGGGCCAACAATACATTTGCCCTCTAACTTTGACTAGTGAAAGGCATTTTAGTCATTTTATCAAGCAAACAAGACTCGCATGTATCAAATGACTCTAGAAGACCATCTTTATGGAGCTTCAACATACGTTTCTCATTTATATGACCTAAAGGACAATGCCAAACAAAAGTGGGATTCTAATCATTAAGCCGATACTTCTTCGTATTAATGTTATAAATATGTGTATCCTCAAGATTCAGAATATATAATCCATTCAACAATGGACAAGTACCATAGAGCATACCATTCAAAAATATCGAACAACACTTGTTCTTTATTATGAATTCATAACCATCTTCTCTAAATATGAAGAAGAGATAATGTTTCTGCCCAAGGCAGGAATGTAATAACAATTATTCAATTCCAAAACTAATCCTGAGGGTAGCGACAAAGAATAAACGCCTACAGCCAACGCAGCAACTCTTACACCATTGCTGACGCACACATCCAATTTGCCTCTTGCACACTTCCTTGTCCTATTCAATCCCTGCAATGATTTGCAAGTGTGAATCATTGATCCGGTATCAAATACCCATTAATCACTTGGATGAGTAGCAAGATTAATTTCAATAATATTTATACCTAAAGTGGAAGTCTTACTTCCCTTCTTCCTCTTGAGTTCTTCCAAGAACAACTTGCAATTCCTCCGTCAATGACCAATCTTATGGCAGTGGTGGCAAGTATCAGAAGTAGCAGGGCCAACCTTAGACTTTCCAACAGATTTAGGCTTAGAGCTCAAGATCTCATTTGAAGCTTTAGCCTTGCCCTTGGGTTTTCTCTTCTTGCTATCCTTCTGAACCATCATCACATGACTAGAGCTTTTCTTAATGCTTTCCTCAGTAGTCTTTAGTATCTCATATAACTCAGTCATGCTTTTTACCATGCTGTTCATATGAAAGTTCAAGATGAATGGCTCGAAGCTCGCAGGGAGCGACTGAAGAATCACATCCGTAGCCAACTCTTGGCCAAGGGGAAAACCAAGTTTTTCTAGGCTCTCAATGTAACCAATCATCTTGATCACGTGTGGACTGACTGGACTACCTTCTGCCAACCTGCATATAAACAAGGACTTTGAGGTGTTGTACCTCTCGGCCCGAGCTTGGTTCTAAAACATGCCTTTGAGTACCATGATCATATCGTAGGCATCCCTGTTCTCATATTGCTTCTGAAGCTCAGAGGACATACAGACAAGCATGAGACAGCTAACATCAATTGAATCGTTGGCGTGCTTCTCATAAGCCTTCTGAAAATGACATTCTGTACCGAGATTATTTTTGCACGGAAGTTCCGGCTGGAGCCCAGAACATCCGAAAATTTGACGCAAGAACAATAGATCTAATCTATTTCCACCACATATCACCTATATGTGTATGATCTAGATCGAATACTACGCACGTAGGCTCTAATACCACTGTTGGGGAACGGCTAGGCTACGCTAGCATAAATAAAACTTTTTCTACCCCGTTCAACCTAGGAACCATGCGAGTAATGGGATCATGTATCGTTACCTCTAGTCACGAGACACGCTAGGACAGCGGAAGAAGAGTTGGGGAAGCGCATCCTCGATCAACTCCCCCCAGCTCCGTCCAATCATCGGTGGCGAAGACGATGCAACCTTGCAATCCTCACATCGAGATGATCAGCGCCACAATTACAGTGGCGCCTCTACGGTATCCACATGTACAGGGACAAGATCACCTCAAGCCGGTATGCTAGTACCGTGTGAGAGGTTAGGGGAGATGCGGCCAAAGCAGGTGAGGCCAGGGGAGAGGTGATGGCTAGGGTTAGGGTAGGGGCAACAACAACAGTTTAATTCCCCTAGCCTTTCCTCTCCTTATATAGAGCCCTCTGATGGGCCTTTAATCAACATTAAAGCCTAACAGATCTAATCTGCACGTTTGGCCTGAAAGTTCTGGCCTAAGCTCGGAACTTCTGAAAATAGCCTTCTGTATCAAATCTATTTCAATCCGGAAGTTCCGATACAACCAGAACTTCTAAACACAGAACTTTTGGTCCAACCAGAACTTCCAAAAATAACACTCTGTATCGAATTTATTTTGGCCCGCAAGTTCCGGTCCAACTGAAACTTTTGATTCGTCTAGAATTTGCCTCTAGAGTAGGCCTGGAACTTCCGGTCCAACCAGAACTTTCGATTCATCCAGAACTCGCTGTCAGAGCATGCTCAGAACTTCCGGTCCAATCAGAACTTTCGGTTCATCCAGAACTTGCTACCAGAGCGGGCCCAGAAGTTCTGGTCCAACCAGAACTTCCGTTTCCTCTAGAACTTGTCTCTAGGGCATATTTCCATCAGGGAGGATCTTGGTCGATCGTCTTCTCATTGAGGTTATCAAGGGCGATCATCGTTGATTTGGCGAGACCGACTCTCATGGAGTGAACACTCTATCTTTTCCCTTCGAGCGTCTTTGGCATCAGCGTATTTCTCTACAATAGAGATCATCCATGCTATAGTCTTTGACTTCTTTCTTATGAGTGCCCCGTGCAGCTCAAAAGTGTGGTGTAGGGCTTCGATGAAATAGTTAATAATGTCATGCTTCTTGACATCCGTGATAGCGGTCCTTTTTTCGAAGAACCTTCGGATAAAGCTCTGAAGTGACTCATCCTCTTTCTGTCGTAGTTGCTGTAGGTCATATCGAGTCCTTGGTTTCTGCTAGGTCCCCTGGTAATTGTCGATGAAAGCTAAGCAGAGTCGCGCCTAGGAGCGGATAGAGTTCCTAGGCAAGCTGGAGAGCTAGTTGTTGGCAGACGAAGAGAGCATGACCAGTAGGTAATTAGCTATTACTCTTTCATCACCGCCGGCTATGTGGACAGCCGTGTAGTAGAGTCGTAGCCACTACGAGGGATCCATCTTGCTGTCATAAGGCTCGATCCCTATCAAACGAAATGACCTTGGCCACCTCACTCTTCTCAGCTAACTCATGAATGAGGGAAAACCACCGTGATCATCTCAGTTCTGCTTCTTCTTCTGTTGCAGCGATTTTGGCTCTCACCACTGTAGGAGTCAGTGTTATCTATGCTGCTGCCAACACTACTATCACCATCTTTAATGTAGTCTCGATAGTCTGCTCGCTTACGGATCTCGGAACATATCCTATTTCGTCTTCTCGGGGGCGGCAGTGGTGTGAGGTGGTCATGGCGTGGACTATCGACTGGCAGAGTTTGGTCATGCGATGGCTGGTACTGACTCAAACTATCGTTCTCCATGTCTTGTGGGGAAGGAGTCAACGGTTGAGCCAGAGTCAGGGCTAGGGCATTGATTTGTGTTGCTGCCGCCTAGGCCAAGGCTTTTGCTCGTCATAGTTTATTGTCTCAGGAAGAGAGCTGAGAGCCCTCCCGATTGCCACCAAATTGGCGATCGGAGTTTTGAAGACCTTCTCACCATCGAACTCTAGAGTGAACTTGTCCTCGAGGTTTCATTGGACCCCATCATCATGTTCAATCTCATTGCCTACGGGGCATCAGCGCCGCTCGCTACTGGTTGGGGACACCGCTCCTCCGGCCATCATGATGAGGTTAGCCAGGAATCGAGGGCTATTTAATCATCGATCAGCCTGGAGCCCCCTGACCGACCTGGCCTCTATCCATCGATGCTGGACAGTTCGACCCTTTTCGCTAGAGAAGATGACGTAGTGCTCAGGGCAAACTAGTCCCTGGGCATGGCTCAATCGACTGCCATGTTTGAGGGCCGAAGGAGGAACTGAACTGTTTGACTTGGCTGATCCGTGAGTAGCGCTCGATGAAGGATTTGATAAGACAAGTTATCCCGTCGAATCTCTGATGAACGCCAAACTCTCGAACATGAACACGGAGTCGGTCGGCACAAGGAATTCTAAGGGAGATGCCATTGGATCCTGGTGAAAGTGACGTGATCCCCTACCTGGCATGCCAACTATTGGTGAATCACCAAGCAGTCCACCTAAGGGGTACCCGAGGTGGTGATTAGATGTGTCTAAGGGAAGCGCAATGCCTTCGAACCCGATGATCGACTCTAGAACACAAGAGTCAAGGTTTATACTGGTTTAGGTCTCCTAGAGGATAATAACCATACACCTAGTGTTTTGGTGTATAATATGATGGATATGCTTACAATATGATGCAATTAAGCTATGAAAGCTCAAAGCATCGAAAGCAAGAATAATAAGTTGAGATTGGATGCCTCCGAGGGGGTGCCTCGCCTCCTTTATATACTTAGGAGGTGAGCCCAACAACCCAGGACTCTATCCCGAGTCGATCTAGGATTGCCTATCGAACTCGAGTGCTAATTCCCTAATTACATGGATTCTAGTACAAACATATCTCTATATTCCATATCTGGAGTCTAGTCACTCGATAAGGACTCAACCTTCCTTATTGGAGCTGAACTCCCCTCTATGTGCCATACCAGACGGCAATGCTGGACTTGGCTTGCTCTCATTCAAGACTGATAAGGCCAATTGTCGGGTACCCATGGGTCACATCCCCGACAGGTAGTTATCTAGTTGATCGATGTGCTATAAATATAAAGGCCATGGTTAGGGCTATTCTGATTAGATTGATTAACACGCATATGTCTAGAACCCAAGATTGGGACTAACGTTTCTTCCATTGCGTAAAGTTTTACATGGAATCAGAGCTGACTCCTCTCCATCACATCCATGGCATCCTCATCAACTTCATCACCACTGGTGGCTTTATCGGTACTAGAGAAATTTTCCAAAAATAATTTTGTACTCTGGCAAGCATAGGTTTTGCCAGCCATCAGAGGCACACAACTCGAAGCTCATCTAGATCTCACTGTGCAAGCTCCTCCAATGGAAGTTGAAGCTGTTGTAGATGGCAAGAAGGTGAAGGTATCCAATCCAGAGTATACTACTTGGATCGCCAAGGATCAGCCGATTTTGAGCTATCTGCTGACATCTTGTCACGTGAATTATGTCCCAAGTCGCTACGCATAAGACGATGGCTGTAGTTTGGATAGTTGTGGAGATGATCTTCTCGTCCTAGACCAGAGCGTGTGCAATGAACATGCACATCACGCTAGCTATGACCTAGAAGGGTGATCTGACGATTGCTGAATTTTTAGCCAAGATGAAGATGCTTGCTGATGACATTATCGCAGCAGGCAAGCCATTGGATAGTGAAGATTTTGTTTCTCATGTCATCACCGGCCTTGAATCTAAATACAACCCAATTGTGTCAGCTATACATGCAAGGGCTGAGCCGATCACGGTGGATGAACTCTACTCCTAGCTGTTATGCTTGAGATGCACCTTGAACTTCAAAAGTTCAATGTCATGTCAGTGGCTACTCTTCATTAGCAAATCTGTCCACGCGTGAGGAGCCATGGTGTATACCATGGGGATGATGAGTGATTGTCAACGGGGAAAGAAGGCGTGATGCGTCGAGAAGGAAAAGAGATGAAGAAACTTGACCATGATGGAGTTCGCGTGCGACTCAGGTACACGGATGGGCGCTGGTCGGACAGAGGGGTCGTGAGGGTGTGCCAGTCCAATCCGGGTGCACGGAGCTGAAGCGGCAAGTGAAGAAACGGGATCCACCGTGGTGTTGGCGCGTGCGACTCAGGTACACGGACGACCGACCGCCGGGCTGAAGAGCCGCGGCGTCGGATCAGGTCCAATCCGAGTGCACGGTCGAGGGTGGTGGACGCTTTGTCGGTTTCAGCTGAAAACCGTCACCCACAACGGAAAAGTGTGTTTATCGTCAAAGTTAGTGGTGTCGTGACGGCTACGAAATGTCAGGCACCGAATAAATATCTGAGTCAGTCTTTTACGTTTTTGCCCTGTGGGCCTATGTCTGTGTCGAACATTTCTGAAGGGGCATTTGTGTCTTTTGTATTGAACCATGGTGACTATTTAAGGGCCAGCCATCCCTTGTAGTCACTTGAGGATTTTGAATCAA
>KE372571.1:115567-132465 GCA_000418225.1 Zizania latifolia | reverse complement strand
GACCGACCGCCGGGCTGAAGAGCCGCGGGGTCGGATCGGGTCCAATCCGGGTGCACGGTCGAGGGCGGTGGACGCTTTGTCGGTTTCGGCTCAAAACCGTCACCCCCCAACGGAAAAGTGTGTTTACCGCCAAAGTTAGCGGTGTCATGATGGCTACAAAATGTCAGGCACCGAATAAATATCTGAGTCAGTCTTTTACGTTTTTGTCCTGTGGGCCTATGTCTGTGTCGAACATTCCTGAAGGGGCATTTGTGTCTTTTGTATTGAACCATGGGGCTATTTAAGGGCTAGCCATCCCTTGTAGTTACTTGAGGATTTTGAATCAATTTGAAAAATCATTTTGCAATTTTGAGGTGTCTTCTTCCTCCACCTGCCATCTCTCTCCACCTCCCCTAGCCGGCTGCCTCCTTTTTCAATAGAACGCGTGTCGCACTTGTGAACACACTTTGATTGACATTTAAATTTTTATTTGGATGATCTTTTTCTGAGAAGCGCTTTGTGGAGATATTCGTATCAACTTGCCTGGTGTGACAATTATTATCTAGCCTTGTGTTAAATCTTGACATGTCACTTGCTAGTCCGATACTTGAGTTTGAGGAAGCTTTTCTGAAGTTTTTGTATCGACTTGCTAGGTGTGACTCTTATTGTCCTGTCTTGGACTGAATCTCATTGGGTCACTTGCAAGTCCGATATTTAAGCTTTAGGATTTTTATTTTTCAGCTGTATTTTATTTTGTGCCCATTCAACCCCCCCTCTAGTCGTTAGTTTCGGTCCAACAACGCGTGGTGGTTGTGGTCGTGGTTCTCATGGCTGAGGCCATTGAAAGTTGCCTAGAGGGGGGTGAATAGGCGATTTGAAAATTTCTTGCGGAAAATGATTAGCTCGAAAACCCCAGGACCGGAAGTTCCGGGGCACTGGAGGTTGGCGGAAATTCTGGGGGTCCGAAAGTTCCGACTGTAACCGAAAGTTCCGGGCAAGCCAGAAAAACTTAGAACAGATATGAGATTTAATCTAGCCAACAAAGTAAATGAATACAAGTATGAGCAATGTTGTTAGCTACAACTTTTACACAGGAATATGTTCTATAACTTAACTAGCAAGTAGATCGAGCAATATAAAGATATGAGCTAGCAAGAACACGAAGAACACAATAAACACAAGTGAATATTTTTCGGAGTTCAGATCCACTGATCCTACGTCTCTGTTGAGGGGCCCCAAAAGGCCGGGTCTCTTTCAACCCTTTTTCTCACCAAGTCTTAACCAAAGTTAAGCTTGGATTTCCACTAGTTACCTTGTCAAAGCTAAGATAGAGCTTATGCAAACTTCTTCGGGTACACCACAATCTCTTTGGGTGCTAACGGATTTGATGCCTAGCCGTCTAGGAGGTAGCACATCCAAGAGTAACAAATCTGTTGAAAGGCTTGTAGGCTCAAATCTTTGTGCTCAAGATTTATCAAGAAAACTAACGAACTCAACCACCCAAAATCTTCTCAAAAGATGGAGCAAGAAGTTTGCTAGAAGATTTGTTTTGAACTCTCAAACCAAATCTCAAAGATTTACTCTAGATCTAGCTTTGAAAGAGAGAGAGAGTTTAGGGTTTTAGCTCTAGGGTTCTTAGAGTTCTTCAGGTGAGAGAGAGAGCTGTTGAAATGGGGTGTGGGCTATTTATACCCCTCACTCGAAAGGTGGCCGTTTGAAGACATTTTGCAACTGTTCACCCGGAAGTTCCGGGATGAAAAACAAATTCAAAGAGAACAGCAATTTCAGAAGTTTCGGGCTTCAGCCAGAAGTTCCGAGCTTCAGCCGAAACTTTCGGGCCAAATATAAACTCAATACAGAAGGTTCATTTCGGAAGTTCCGGGCCAAAAATAAAACCGATACAGAAGGTTAATTTCAGAAGTTCCGGGGTTAACCGGAAGTTCCGGGCCAAAAATAAAATCGATACAGAAGGTTCATTTCAGAAATTCCGGACTTAACTGGAAGTTCTGTGCCAAATAAAAATCAGATACAGAAGGTTCATTTCGGAAGTTCCGGGCTTAACCGGAAGTTCCGGGTCAACTGGAAAATTCAGAAATTAGTTTGAACCAATTCAAAAATCATTCAAAAAGATTTTTATTTGAGCAAAAAGCTTCAAAACAACTTTCAACGTATCCCTCTTTATAGAATGGCGGTCCTATACTCAATTTCAAAAGTAATTCAATATTTTGCACCTTTGAGCCTATTTTGGACTAATCGGAGCTTTTCTCTAAAATTGTTTCAATTGTAACGCCGTTTTTCGTGACTTCTCTGCATACAACTCATCAATGCGATTAGTAGCTTTTGATCATCATTGTCATTAATACACCAAAATTAATTAGGGACCTAGATGCACCAAGATGCACTTTCAATCTCCCACTTTTTGGTGATTGATGACAACATGATCAAAGAAGGAATTCAAATTGCATAAGAGATGAAATTTTGACAATTTATCTCCCCCTAAATGCATGCAACAGTTCAATAATGATAAATATAGCATTTTATCACATTTAGGGCATCTAATAATATAAATCGTAGAATTTCATAACATATCAGCATATGCAACTATGTCATACATCACAAGTGCAAAATAAACATAATTATACATTTGATGTTAAAGCATCCATATTATTTATTACATCCATATCATACAAAAGAGATAAAGCGTTAAAACACTATTACAAGCTAAATAGTTCATGACACGGATTACAATTGGAAGACAAATGATAGATAGTTAGATGGTTGGCTACAACTAGACGACTTCTTTGACATATTTCTCCCCCTTTGGCATCAAAGACACCAAAAAGAGAGAAAAATAGGATGGCTCACTCGGAGTTGTCCTCGCTCTCCTCCGGATCCACATCATCATCCTCGTCATCTTTCGAAGAAGAAGACTGCTGAGGCTGCTGGCGGGATGCCGAGTCTGCTGCTCCGAAGAAGTAGGAGTAGGGATCATCAGTGCACTCGGCTCCTATGGAGGGGTCGAAAGGCACCGCAGGAACAGGCAAGGGATCCATGGGAGGATGCCCTGGCTGCTGGAGAAGCCTATTGATGGCCTCACGCTGCTGCCTCCTATCCTCCCTACGCTCTTGCTCGGCCACGGTGATGTTGCGACACATCTTGAAGATTACCGACAACATCTTCTCCAAGGGAGAAGTAGATGAAGACGATGAGCTGGATGGGCGGTCGCCTCCGCTAGACCGAGTACACTGGGGGCCGGTTGGAACTGGAGCGCTAGGAGGAACTGCTGCTAGAGTCGGTGTAGGAGCTAGAGCTGGCGCTGGCGTCTTGGGCACTCGGGGGGTGAAGTCTCGATGCTCCACCTCGTGAACCATCCGGAGTCGGGTGACCCGGTTGATCACAAGCTGTATGTATGGAGCATACACACAACTTCTCCCTGGCAAGACCGAGCATAGGTAGATCTCGCTCCAAAGGAAGTGCGCCACGCTGAATGGTGGACGATCCTCCATCATAGCAGTCAGTAAATTCCTTGAGTTCGACAGCAAAGAGGTGGCATCTCCGATCTTAGGCAGCATGGTTTTCCTGAACATGTTGTTCAGGACCTCAAAGAATGGCAGGAGGCCCTTGGTGGACCCCGCATGCTAGTTGTCCTCCTGATAAAGATACGGAGTGCGGTCTACTCCCAAAGTCAATTCCTGATCCAGGCGATGATGTTGAAGATCATCACCCCCAAGACCAAGAATTATAGAAAAATCTATGACCGTCACCTCAAACTCATTACCCTCAATCATCCAGTGGAAGGTTGTCTCTTCGTCCTCAACCGTCTGGAAGAGGGTTGAGTAAAACTGGCAAATAGACTCCTCACACCAATTTTGCTGCAGCTCCAAAAGAGAGTAAAGATTCTTGGCTCAGCATGCACGAATGACTTGGTTGAAAACTGGGGAGTTCTTTTTCTTCATACTGGCCCAGTTGATCCACTTCATGTCACACACTGCGACCTCTTAGGGAGCATCACAGATAGATAGTAATCTTGTTGAAAACTACTGTGAAAGCGGTAGTCTGATGCATCCCTCTCATAAATCCTCGAATCTTGGTTTCTTTATTTGCCAGCCCAAAAGGTATGGTGGAGATAATCCCACTGGGCCCTTGGAGAAACCCCATGGTCTATGCGAGCCTACTCCACTACCTTCCTGTTTAGGGTCAGAATATTGCCACTAGAGGACCCAGTAGCAACACCCTTTCCCTTCCCTTGCCCACCTGCGCCCACACTTCGGCGAGCTGGGGACTGAGACCCGCTAGGTGGTAGCCAGATTCCAGGGTGAGGACCTCTCATGGTGGCTCACTTCACAAGCCTCCTTGCCGATGGAGGTGACGTACTCGCCTCTTGTGGATGAGGGGAGTAGTCGCTTCCCTCATCGGAGTCGCTTGCAGGCCTCTTAGAATTGTGACGAGCCTTCTTGCGCCTGTCACCAGCCATGATAGAAGCTGCTGCGAAGAAAGGATTGAATTAGGAACTGAGTTTCAAAATGCAGCCTAACCCGGAACTTCCGGTTGTAGCCAGAACTTCCGGGACCCAGAACTTCCGAATGGATTCGAAACTTCCGGGCTCCACAAAATCAAAATCTTTTGATCTCAAAAATGCAGCTAGGGTACACCTAAACAAGTTCACTATGAGCATCTCTAGCTAGTTAAAAATGAATTTTAATAACTAACTAGAGAGAAAAGCCAAAACTAGGGTTTCGAAGAAAATACCTCAAGAGAGAGGAAATCGACGAAACAAATGATGGATTGGTGCTCCCGGAGGGGTCCTTGGCTCCCCCTCAAGAGGACAAGCGATTCCCACAGACTGATTTGGAGAATGGCCGGAGGAACCGAGGGTTGGAGGTGGCGGAACTGAGTGGAAATGAGAGAAAAGAGAAGAGAAGGGTCTGGCCTGGGCTATTTATATAAGTCCAGCCCGGAATTTCTGGTTTAACCAGAACTTCCGGACATTCCGGGCGAACCGGAACTTCTAGTTGTAATCGGAACTTCCGATTGCACCCGAAACTTTTAAAACAAATCCCAGGTCCAGAACTTTCGGTTGTAGCCGGAACTTCCGGTCCCTCCAGAACTCAAATCTAACTTGGAATTCAAGGACGACGAATGCCATGAACCTTTTGACTTAGCATAATATTTCATCACAAGTATGTTAAGGCATGTATGACCATAAATACAATATTACAAGATATGCATAATCATAAATTCATCATGGCATAGCTCAAATGTATAAATTCATCATGGCATAGCATTTTAATCACAAGTATCACGTGGCATGCTTTATGACAATAGAAGTGAAGTTTTTTTAGTTAAAATGTGGCCTAATACATAAGAAGGAAGGCAGTTGGTTTACCTTCCCATTTTCAACATGGACGCTTCAATATGCAAGTTCATCAAACTATGTTTCGAGAATCATGGATATTTAACTCATTTCTTAACTCACAAAACCGTTGCTCATCTAGAGGCTTGGTAAATATATCAGCGAGTTATTTTTCGGTTCTCACATGGCTTAGGCTAATATTTCCCTTGATCTCGTGATCTCTCAAGAAATGATGGCAAATATCAATGTGTTTAGTTCTTGAGTGTTAGACGGGGTTGTTGGCTATTTTGATTGCACTCTCATTATCACACAACAATGGGATTTTGGTTATGTTGTGCCCAAAGTCTTTCAAGGTTTATTTTATCCAAAGGAGTTGAGCACAACAACTATCGACTGCTATATATTTGGCTTCGGCAGTGGATAAAGCAATTGAGTTTTATTTCTTGGAAGACCATGAAACAAGAGATCTTCCAAGAAATTAGCAAGTTCTGGTAGTGCTTTTCCTATCCACTTTGCAACCGGTATAATTGGAGTCCGAATAGCCAATTAAATCAAAGGTTAAGCCTTTCAGATACCAAAGTCTCAGGTTTAGAGTGTGAACCAAATATCTCAAGATTCTCTTAACAGCAACCAAATGAATGTCTTTTGGTGTAGCTTGAAATCTTGCGCACATGCAAACACTAAGCATTATATCTAGCCTAGATGCACATAAATACAATAAGTAACCTATCATAGAGCAGTATACCTTTTGGTTGACATCGGTTCCTTCTTGATTTAGGTCAAGATGGCCATTGGTTTGCATGGGGGTCTTGATGGGACTGGCACTTTTCATGTTAAACTTCTTTAGCATATCCTTGATGTACTTCATTTGACAAATGAAGGAGCCTTCCTTGAGTTGCTTGTTTTGGAATCTCAAAAAGAACTTCAACTCACCCATCATCGACATCTCAAACCACTTAGTCATAATCCTACTAAACTCTTCACAAAAGTCTTTATTAGTACAACCAAATATAATGTCATCGACATATATTTGGCAAACAAAGAAATCACTATTGAAGCGCTTAATGAAGAGAGTAGGATCGGCTTTGCCTATTTCAAAGTCTTTCTTTAAAAGAAAATCTCTAAGGCACTCATACTATGCTCTAGGTGCTTGCTTAAGCCCATAGAGCGTCTTTTGGAGTTGGAACACATGATTAGGGAACTTGGGATCTTCGAAGCAGGGTGGTTGCTCCACATACACCAAGTCAGAAATTGGCCCATTTAAGAATGCATTTTTCACGTCCATTTGATATAACTTGAAATCATGGTGAGTTGCATAGGCTAATAAAATTTGAATTGATTCTAGCCTAGCAACGGGAGCATAAGTCTCACCAAAGTCTAAACCTTCGATTTGCGTGAAATCTTAAGCAACCAACCTCACTTTGTTGCGGAAGACCCATTTGGTGGCGATCACGTTTTGCTTTGGTCTTTCCACCAACTTCCACGCTTCATTTCTCTTGAAGTTGTTGAGCTCTTCTTGCATGGCCATCACCCAATCCGTGTCTTCAAGAGCTTCTTCTATCCTTAGAGGTTCTAAAGAATACACAAAAGAGTAACACACAAAAATTAGCAATATGTGAGCGAGTTATTACCCCTTTTTGTATGTCTCTAAGGATGTTGTACATGGGATGATCTCTTTGAATGCTTTGGTAGACTCTTGGGTGTTGTGCGGGTTGTTGAACAACCTCTTCATAAATTTCTTGATCTTTATCCAACACTCCTTGCTCTTGAGTCTCTTGGGTTTGACTTTCATTTACTTGAGATTCTTGTTGATCCATAGGTGCTTGTTCTCTTGGCCTTACGTCTCCAATTTACATATTCTTGATTACTTCACATGGAGGTTGTTCTTTGCCTACAACAATTGGATCAATTTGCTCTACTTGAGAGCCATTAGTTTCATCAAATGTCACATCCCTAGTGACTTCAACAATACCCGAGGTTTTGTTGAATACACGATAGGCATGCGCATTTGACTCGTAACCGACCAAGAACCCTTCATCTACCTTAGAGGTAAACTTGGAACTTCTTGGCCACTTACACAAGATAAAACACTTAGTCCCAAAAACTCTAAAGTATGAAACGTTACGTTTGTTACCGGTTAAGAGTTCGTATGCCGTCTTCTTGAGGATCTTGTGGAGGTAGAGATGGTTTATGGCATGGCATGCGATGTTGATTGCTTCGGCCAAAAAGATGTCCGAAGTCTTGTATTCATCAAGCATTGTTCTTGCCACCTCCACCAAGGTCCGATTCTTCCGTTCTACCACTCTATTTTGAGGTGGATCATATGGAGCGGAGAACTCGTGCTTGATGCCTTCTCCATCAATAAAGTCTTCAATTTGAGTGTTTTTGAATTCACTTCCATTGTCACTTCTTATTTTCTTGATCTTGACTTCATATTTATTTTGGGCTCTTCTTGCAAAACTTTTGAATATTCCTTGTGTTTCACTTTTGTCATGCAAAAAGAATACCCAAGTGAAACGAGAATAATCATCGACAATTACAAAATCGTATTTGTTATCGCCGATGCTTAAGTAAGCCACGGGTCCAAATAAATCCATGTGTAGGAGCTCAAGTGGCCTTCTCGTTGTCATGATGTTCTTTGCGGTGTGCGGCGCTCCAACTTGCTTTCCGGCTTGACACGCGCTACACAACATATCTTTCTCAAATAAGATATTTGTTAGTCGTAGGATGTGATTCCCTTTGAGAAGTTTTGACAAGTTCCTCATACCAACATGAGCTAGTCGGCGATGCCATAACCAACCCATGCTAGGCTTGGCCATAAGGCAAGTTTTAGGTTTAACCTTATCTTGTTGAAAGTCGACTAGATAAAGTTTTTCCTTTAACCTACCCGTGAAAGCTATGGAATTATCACTTCTTCTCAAAACGGTTACACCCTTATTAGAAAAAACACAATTATACCCCATCTCACACAATTGTGAAATAGAAAGTAAATTGTAACTTAAAGACTTAACTAAAAGAACATTTAAAATGGAGAAATTGTTTGTGATAGCAATTTTACCTATACCCATTACCTCTCCCTTTCCATTGTCACCAAACAAAATGGACTCATGTTGATTTTGGTTTGGCTCAAAGGATATGAATATTCTTTTCTCTCCGGTCATATGGTGGGTGCATCCACTATCTGTCACCCAACTTGATCCACCGGAGAAATATTCCTACAAGAAAATTAGTTCTTTGTTTTAGGTACCAAAACCTTTTTGGGTCCTTCAATGTTAGTCACAAGTACTTTAGGAATCCATACACATCTTAATATTTTTCATTTTTATTGCCTATAAATTGAGCAACCACTTTACCACGGTGGTTCCTCCTAATTAAGTATGAGGCATAGAAAGTGGTTTGTGAGGCATAAGGCTTATTCTTCATCTTCTTTGAAGCTTGGCCTTCCCTCATAAACTCAATTACCTCTTTACCCTTGTTCGTTCTTCTAGGACTGAGCTTGGTCTCATTTGGGTGATAGCCAAGCCCACGCTTCTCGATATTGCTTTGGGCGTTGAGGGTCTTGTATAGGGCGTCCTTTAACTTAAAGGCTTTCATGCACCTAAAACTTACCAAGGTGTCAAGTCTCTTATTTTCTTTTCTAAGGACCTCTATTTCCTTCATGTTAGTCTCATAAGCAATGCTATCAATGTTATAGCATTTTGAACAACCATTACTTGTGGAAGCAATAAAAGGAGTAGAGTTGGGTTGGGACATTAGAGACTCAATCCTCTCTTCAAGACTCTTATTGGATTCATCTAGAATTATAAGCTCGCTATTGAGAGTTTTGAGGGTTTCCTCTAAGTCTAGATTAGCTTCCTTGACTAAACTATTAAGATTAGTCAATTGGTCTATCCTCTTCTTTTCCTTAGCAAGAAGCCGCTCAAGATCAATATTCTTTTCTTTTTCAAGAACAAGCAAAGCATCTTGTTTTTCAAGAGTTACTTCTTGCGACTGTATTGTTTCCATAAGTTGTTTAAATTTGATTCTAGCTTGTTTACTCATGGTTTTAGGCATTACTTTATTAGCTCTAGATTCATCATCACTATCATCACTAGCATCACTAGCATCATCTTTATTTAGAGCTTTAGGTAGTACCTTCTTGTTCTTAGCCATGAAGCACTTGGGGGAGACGATGTCGTCGTTGTCGTCGCTTAACTCTCCAAAAAGTGAAGGTCTTGGAGGTGTTTGGTTAGCGCTGGCGATGGTGGCAACTCCTTTCTTGCAAGAATCGGACTCCGATTCTGACTCGGACTCGAAATTGGAATCCCATTCTTCACCAATGTGAGCATGGCCACTCTTCTTCCCCTTCTTGTACTTGTGCCTTTCTTTGCTATCTTTATCTTTCTTCTTCTTGGGGCAATCGGCTATGAAGTCGCCAAGATCACCACACTCATAGCAACCCTTCTTAGATTGTCTCTTCTTAGACTTGTCATGTCTTTTCTTGTACTTGTCGAATCCGCCCTTTGTCATGAATTTCTTGAACTACTTGATGAATAGGACAAGTTCTTCATCATCGCTCTTGTCGCTTGATTCTTCCTTCTTTTTGGCCTTTAGTGCCACATCCTTGCCCTTGTTACTATAAAGTTTGGTAATGTCTTTGACTTCTTTTGCTTCTTCCTCCATAAGCTCATATGCTATGATTCTTCCTAGCACATCACTTGGAATGATCTTTTTGAAGTCCTTGCGCTCCCGAATCAAGGTGACCAAGGTGGGGTTCCATGACGCTATTGCATGGAGCAATCGTTTGACCACCACATGATCGATCATCTCATCACTTCTAAGTCCCTTTATCTTGTTGACCAAGACCATGAGACCGTCATACATTTCTTGGGGAGCCTCATCGTCTTCCATGACAAATCTTCCAAGCTTCCCTTCGAGAAGCTCTATCTTGGACTCCCTCACGGTTGTTACCCCAGGCTCGGAAGTTTTGACTGGAACCGGAAGTTCTGGAGCACCGGAGGTTGGCGGAACTTCTGGGGGTCCGGAAGTTCCGGGCAAGCTAGAAAAACTTAGAATGGATATAAAATTTAATCTAGCCAACAAAGTAAATGAATACAAGTATGAGCAGTGTTGTTAGCTACAACTTTTACACAGGAATATGTTCTACAACTTAACTAGCAAGTAGATTGAGCAATATGAAGATATGAGCTAGCAAGAACACGAAGAACAGAATGAACACAAGTGAATATTTCCCGAAGTTCGGATCCACCGATCCTACGTCTCCGTTGAGGGGCCCCAAAAGGCCGGGTCTCTTTCAACCCTTTTTCCTCACCAAGCCTTAACCGAAGTTAAGCTTGGATTCCCACTAGTTACCTTGTCAAAGCCAAGGTAGAGCTTGTATAAACTTCTTCGGGCACACCACAATCTCCTTGGGTGCTCACAGATTTGACGCCTAGCCGTCTATGAGGTAGCACCTCCAAGAGTAACAAATCCGTTGGAAGGCTTGTAGGCTCAAATCTTTGTGCTCAAGATTTATCAAGAAAACCAACGAACTCAACCACCCAAAATCTTCTCAAAAGATGGAGCAAGGAGTTTTCTAGAAGATTTGTTTTGAACTCTCAAATCAAATCTTAAAGATTTGCTCTAGATCTAGCTTTGAAAGAGAGAGAGTTTAGGATTTTAGCTCTAGGGTTCTTTGAGTTCTTCAGGTGAGAGAGAGAGAGCTGTTTGAAATGGGGTGAGGGGGTATTTATGCCCTCACTCAAAAAGTGGCCGTTTGAAGACATTTTGCAACTGTTCACCGGAAAGTTCTGGGATGAAAAAACAAATTTAAACAGAACAGCAATTTCAGAAGTTTCGGGCTTCAGCCGGAAGTTCCGGGCCAAATATAAACTCAATACAGAAGGTTCATTTCAGAAGTTCCGGGGATAACCGGAAGTTTCGGGCCAAAAATAAAACCGATATAGAAGGTTCATTTTGGAAGTTCCGGGGTTAACCGGAAGTTCTGGGCCAAAAATAAAATCGATACAGAAGGTTCATTTCGGAAGTTCCGGGCTTAACCGGAAGTTCTGGGCCAAATAAAAATTAGATACAGAAGGTTCATTTTGGAAGTTCTGGGCTTAACCGGAAGTTCCGGGCCAACTGGAAAATTTAGAAATTAGTTTGAACCAATTCAAAAATCATTCAAAAAGATTTTTATTTGAGCACAAAGCTTCGGAACAACTTTCAACGTATCCCTCTTTATAGAACGGCGGTCCTAGACTCTTTGAAAAGTAATTATTTGAGCACAAAGCTTCGGAACAACTTTCAACGTATCCCTCTTTATAGAACGGCAGTCCTAGACTCTATTTCCAAAGTAATTCAACATTTTGTACCTTTGAGCCTATTTTGGACTAATCGGAGCTTTTGTCCAAAATTGTTTCAATTGTAACACCGTTTTTCGTGACTTCTCTACATACAACTCATCAATGCGATTAGTAGCTTTTGATTATCATTGTCATTAATACACCAAAATTAATTAGGGGCCTAAATACACCAAGATGCACTTTCAGCCATGAACAGGAAGGCCAACATCAAAGACGTGGTGGTGGCTAGGGTCGAGGCAGCAACAACACAAACACCCAAATCCAAAACAATCCGCGTAGTGAAGGCAACAACTCCCAAGATCGGTGCCAAATTTATGGACATGTTAATTGTTCAGCTATTGATTGTTGGTATTGTTTTGATGAAGATTTTGTTCCCTCAGAGAAAAGCACTTCTACAATCATGAACTCTTATAGAGTGGACACAAACTGGTACACTGACACTGGCACCACAGATCATATCACAGGTGAGCGGAATAGGTTGGTCGTTCATGACAAGTATAATGGAAACTATCAAATCAAGATGGCAAGTGGTAAAGGTATGGATATTAATCATATTGGCCATGCTACTATTTTCATCCCTAGTCGTCCTCTTTATTTAAATAAAGTCCTTCATGTTCCTCAAACTAACAAGAATCTAGTTTCTGTTCATCGGTTTGCTGCTGACAATCATACGTTTCTTGACTTTCATCCAAATTCTTTCTTTATCAAGGACAAGGACACATGGAAAATTCCATTCCACGACAAGTGTGGGGGAGGCCTATACCCTATTCACAACAAACCTAGAAGTCATGCTTTGAGTGCCATCAAACCAACCATGGCTAGACGGCATGATCGATTAGGATACCCATCTCTTCCTATAGTCCAAAAAGTTGTTAACGGTTTTTATCTTTCGTGTTCTAGAGATACAAGTAAAAATTCGGTCCGTGATACTTGTCAACAAGTAAAGAGTCATCAGTTGCCTTATTTTAGCTCATCTAGTCACTCTAGTGTTCCCTAGGAGTTAATCTTTTCTTATGTCTAGGGTCCTGCTGCTACTTCTATAGGAAGAAAATAATATTATAACAGTTTTATTGATGATTTTAGCAAATTCTCTTGTATTTACCTGTTACAACATAAATCTGAGGTCTTTCAAAAATTCCATGATTTCCAGAATCTTGTTGAGCGTTCAGCAGAAAAAATATATCTGTCCAAACAGACTTTGGTGGTGAATATGAGATGCTCAATTCATTCTTCGTCGGAATGGGTATAACACATCGTGTCGCACGCCCTCATACCTATCAACAGAATGGAGCCACAGAACACAAGCATCACCATATTGTTGAAGTACGTCTCTCTCTCCTTGCTCATGCATTCATTCCCATAAAATTTTGGGATGAAACTTTCCTTGCAGCCACATATCTAATTAATCATACACCTAGTCGTGTTATTGATTATAAAACTTCTTTGAAAAAACTGTTTGGTGACAAACCTAATTATTCCTCACTTAGAGTTTTTGGATGTGCGTGTTGATCTAATCTACATCCATTCAACACCAAAAAGGGTGTACCTTTTTAGGATACAACAATCTACACAAAGGATTCAAGCACTTAGATATCTCCACTAGTCGTATTTACATCTCTCGTGATGTAGTCTTTGACGAAACTATTTCCCCTTTTGCTGCTTTACATCCTAATGCTAGTGCCCGTTTGATGTCTGAGGTTATCCTTCTCCCAACACAATCATGGGTTTCAACAGTTTATAACAGCATGATTAATATTTCCCCCGATCTGTCTAATGCCGAACAGAGTTATGTAGAAATTTTGATGCATAACGGTGGTCCTACCGCATCACATGGTGGTTCTAGGCAATTTTAGGAAACATGCAGCACTTGTCTAGAAGGCGACTGCACACACTCCTAGGTGGATGATCCACCGAGTAGACGGTGGCTTCCAGCGGCTTCTATCTCTGCAGCCACAGCGCATAGTGGTATAGCTGTTGAGGAACGCGGAGGCTATGCTAGCCAAAAACAAAAATTTTCTACCGCGCACACCAGGATATCTTGCTAAGAGAGGGACCATAAATCTTTACCTTAGGCACGCAATGCAGCGGAAGGAGAGTTGGAGTAGCGACCTGATCTAACTCGAGCATGCCGATGTGATTGGGAAGCCGATCAACGTGGTCAGGAGTTGTCGTCGAGAAGCTGATCGATGTCCTCGAGAAGCCGATCAACGTCCTCCGGAAGTCTTCACCCGAACTCCCACGAGCCAATGACATCACCGATCCGATCAGCGGTGCCGATGCTGATGAGCGCATCAGTAAAGCAGCGCCTCTACTGGTATCCACATGTCTAGGGGTGGAACGCCGGCCGATAGTGTACTAGCGCTCGGGTGGTCGACGTGATGGTAGGGCTTGGGGAGGTTACGACGACTAGGAATTTTTGGTGGCTAACATATTAGCACGTACCAAAAGCATATGTGTCACGAGACCCTTGCCCTCATATATATAGACGTCCTAGCTTAGGCCCTACCGGGCCCAACCAAGACTCTACTCAGATCCCTATCCGATCTATTCAGACCTCTATCCAAACTGTATTGCATTGAACAACTGTCAAAAGAATTCTATGATATGTTCAACGATCTCTGAATATTGGTTTAAAAATTAGAAAGTCACCGTCCATGCCAGCAAGTGCCTTTTCAGATGTAGATTGGGCATGCTGTCTAGATGACAGAAGATCAATAGGAGGATTTGTTGTATTTCTTGGTCCAAATTTAATATCGTGGTGTGCAAAGAAGCAAGCAACTGTATCTAGGTCTAGTATGGAGGCATAATACAAACTTGTGGAAAATGCCACAATCGAGATAATGTGGGTACAAACACTATTAAAAGAGTTGAGTATAAGGGCGCCGTCAGCAGCACGATTGTGGTGTGATAATCTTGGTGCCAAATACTTGTCCACTAATCCTATTTTTCATGCAAGATCAAAGCACATTGAGGTAGACTATCACTTTGTGAGAGAAAGAGTTGCTTAGCAATAGTTGAAGATTGATTTTGTCTCGACAAATGACCAGGTGGTAGATGGGTTTACTAAATTGTTATCAGATTAGAACACTGAAGTTTTTCGATGCAATCTCAATCTTGAGCAGTTTAGATTGAGGGGAAGTGTTGAAAAATAAATATTGATGAGTTGTGTTGTATCACGTAATGTAGAGATAGTTGTTGGTTAGCTAGAGATAAATTCGGAACAGGTTCTATATCGTAGTTAGTTTTCTTTGGTAGTTATCTAGTTGATTGATGTGTTATAAATGTAAAAGCCATGGTCAACGCTATTCTGATAAAATTGATCATCACGCACGCATCCAGAACCCAAGATTGAGACTGATGTTTCTTCCATTGTGTGAAGTTTTACAGGTGACGGTGAGGCTCCCTAGGCTCATGTACATGACCGACCAGTCCATCTAGCAACATAGAGATGTTGTATGTGTCATACTATATTTATGAAATAAAGTTATTTTGTTTCTTGAAATAGAAATTATCATTGAGGTTCAATGAGTACGTGACTCATTCATGAGACTCGTAATGTAACTATTTTTAAATGATCTCTGATCAAATATAGGTCATATATGGAATAGATATGACTGAGAACAGCATGCGTATTGATTGATGATCATGTCTCGTGGATCATGGGTATGGAGATACCAACTCAATAATATGGACGTATGTTAGAGAACATATGTTAGATGGACCCACTATGAGGCACTATTGTGATTCTATGTGTCATCAGTTGGTCTCAGTAGTGTTTATGTAAAGTCCTTAGACTTTGAGATCATCATGGTTTCCAACATACGTAGTAGCTTACTTTAAGTCTATCGAACGCTACTCCATAATAGGGCGGATATAAAAGTAGTCCTCGGGTTTGCTATGAAACATGTAGTGAGATGTAGGTGATCAAGATGGAATTTATCCCTCTTTACGGGAGAGATATCTCTGGACCCCTCGATGTAATGGATTATAGAAGTGCATGGCCATGCCGAAGTAATTAAAGAGTTAATCATAGGTTATAATCTAATATAGAGATCGAGAGAGGATCGAGCTATTGATAGGATGGCACAAATCTCACCTTGTGCTCGATCAATATCATGAGGCAAAGGGACATGTATATGAGAATATTACAAGGTTCAGCCGATATGATCTTTACGTATACTTAGGCTAATATGCCTTACTAGAGACCGCTATTAATGGAGTATTGGAAATGAGTTATCATATGTTAACCAAGCTATACATGAACCTATAGAGTCACACACTTAACGGGTTGGAACATTGGATTCGAATAGGATTCAAATTAGGCTCAATTTGGATAGAGATCCAAACGGCTTGGATATAGATCCAAACAGATCGGATAGAGATCCGAGTAGAGTCCTGTTGTGCCCAAAAGGGCCTAAGCTAGGATATCTATAAATATGAGGGCGAGGGTGAGGAGCCATGGTAAATACCATGGGGATGATGAGTGATTGTCAACGAAAGAGAGAAGATGATGAAGAGAAGTCCTTCGAAGGGAGGCAGGTGACTTGCCGTGGTGTTGCCCGTGTGACTCAGGTACACGGACGGACGATCGTCAAGCTGAGAGAGTCACGAGATCGTGGCGGTCCAATCCGGGTACATGGAGCAAAGGCGGCAAGCGAAGATGACTTGCCATGGCGTTGGTCGGTGTGACTCAGGTACACAGACGGGCGATTGTCGGGCTAAAGGAGCCGCGGGGTAGGGTCGGTCCAATCTGGGTGCACGGCGCAAGGGCGGCAAGCGCTTTGATGGTTTTAGTGTAAAACCGTCACCCACACAATGAAATGTGCTAACGGCGTTAATTCTAGCGGTGTCGTGAGAGTCACGTAAAGTCCGGCATCGAAAAAATATCTGGAGTTAGTTTTTACGTTTTTGCCCTGTGGGCCTTGAGTCTGTATCGAGCAACCCTAGGGGTATTTGCGTCTTTTACTTGGTCCACTTGGGCTATTTAAAGGGCTGTAATCCACCCTTGTCACTTGATGATTTTGAGTTAATTTGAAATTTCACTTTTGCTTTGAGGTGCTTCTCCTTCCTCCCACCTCTTTCCTTTTTTCTCTTCCTTCCTCTACAAGCTTCTTCTCTCTCCCTTTACCAGCCACTTTCCCTCTCCTCCCTCTAACCCTAGCCGCCGCCGGCCAGGGCTAGGGCACAGGCGGCGGCGCGGGCTGTGGCACGCGCAGCGGCGG
>KE372571.1:87788-104043 GCA_000418225.1 Zizania latifolia | reverse complement strand
GCGTGGCGCAGCCGGGACACGAGCAGCATGCGTGAGGCGCAGGCGGGGCTCACTCGGTGCACGGGAAGAACAGCAACAACATCCACGACGACTCCGATCTCTCTCCGGCGAAGATCTACACCAAGTTTTCAGTATAAACTTCTTGCCCATAACGTGTTCGCTGAAATGTCTTCAAGGGTTTAGTACTGCATTTTAGGTGTTCGATTAAATGCTTACATGCACTTGATTATTTAATTGCACTATGAATATTTTCCTGTGTGTTCTAGTGTATGTCGAGTGTATGTTTATTTGCCTGGGAATTTCCGAGATGCACTAGCCATTATACAAGTACTCGATTGTTGGCGAAAAAGTAGATCGAGTGTCTCTATTTGGTTTTGAACGTTTGTTTATCTCTCTTGAACGCCTCTAATCGCTACTTGTGTTCGTGTTTAGTCGTTGTGTTCTGAAGTGGTCATTGGTGGAGTTTTTGTATCAACTCGCGTCAAGTGAATACTCTAGCACAGCCTTGCGCTGAGTCTCATCCATCACTTGCGAGTTTGATACAGGAGTTTGGGGGATTTTCATTTATTCTTTTTGTTTTATTTTGTGCCCATTCCCCCCCCCTCTGGTCGCTAGTTTCGATCCTATAGAGGGGCTCGTGCAATATATGATTTTGCACGTGCTAATCTGTTAGCCACCACGAGAAACCCTAAGCCACTGACATCGCTCTCGAGCCTAACCATCTCGCCATCCACCCAGGTGCTAGTACACCACCGGCCAGCATTCTACCCCTAGATGTGTGGATACCAGTAGAGGTGTTGCTCTATTGCTTCGCTGATAGGCATCGGCATCACTGATCGGATTAGCAGCATCGTCGGCTTGAAGGACAAGTCCATGGGAGTTCCTGACCACATTGATTGGCTGCTTCCTAACTAGTTGATCGGCTTCCCGACCACATCGGTGCGCGCATTGGATTGGCTCGCTACTCTAATACTTCTTCCGCAGCTCTATGCGTCTAATGGTAATGATTTGTGGTCCCTCTCTTAGCAAGATTTCTTGGTGTGGACGGTAGAAAATTTTATTTTCATCTAGTGTAGCCTCTGCATTCCCCAACAATAGGCTAGCCAGGACCTACGATGTCGTGGACATGGCACGGAGAGGCCCGATGGTGAAGACGTCACTCATTTGTGACGCAATGTGTGCGAGCGCTAATCCCTACATGGATGTCGGTGTGTTGAGAATGAGCGCCCATGCCTTAGGGCTGCACGTAGTGACATCGTGTGGTCCAAAATTGTCCTATGTCATGCTCGTGGCGGTGCCCTGGCGGTGATAGTGTTGAGATGAACTAGCTCGAGGAACTAGAGAGGGATTTTGTGCTAAAGAAGAAATGAGCTCCAACTAGCTCTCTCTCTCCATTCTTTTCTTTGCTTTATAGTGTATACAAGATGTGGTTGTAGCCACATACACTATGACATACATATATGTTATTCAAACACCATGACCCACACGTATCATGCTCCCTGTAGCACCTACGCTATCATAACATGTGAACATGGTGTTTGACCTAGACTAAAGAGAAAGTCACCAACTCCCCTATAGTCTACAGACGCGCTCAACATGAGATCTGAAAAAGTAAAATAAGACAACTCACCAAACACGATAGCTGATCCGATATCAACAGCTGATGGAGTACTGTTGATGAGTTTATTTGATGACAACAGATGATAGTCAGCATCTGTTCTGATGACGATGGTGTCCACGGATAGTCAGAACATTTCGATCTTCTTGAGCTGTTCTGCTTTGATTGCTTGGATGGCATGCGGACTGCAACATGCGAAAGAGTCTAGCTACGTACAGAGCGAGCCGCACAAATGGGCAGAGCTCTGCGAGTTGAACAGTACATTCTGTTGGTTTAGCTAAAGCTACAGTGGCACAATTCTTCCTTCGTAGTTTGCTCGATATGAGAATACAATGGAGCGAAGGAGATGGCGGTGTCGGCGGCGTAGCGTCGTTTCTGTGACCAGTTGGAACTTGGAACCACCGCTGAGCACCGTGGCACCGCCTTTCTCGTCGAGCCATCGCACGAACCCTCCTTGTCACCTCTTTCGAGGTCATGCTCACCCTCTCCGTCCACACCATGCCACTGCCAGCCACTATGCCCGCGCCACTTCTCTGCATCCTTCCTGCTGGAGCTATTTATTGTATTAATATCAAGCAATGGAACTTGTGCTGTTGTAAAGGAAGAACTTTAGTTTTGTACACACACTTTGTGCAGCAAGAAGAATCAGCTAGCTTGCATGAGGTGCTCCTATTTATAGAGCTAACAACCTGACATAAGCACATTGCTATGTAAGAGTTAGATCATTCTAGACCCTTTGACTTTCTCTTCACATGCACAAGACATATTAGAGACATACTGTAAAGTACTACAAGTTTTATGTGATACTACTCTTCATAATACACTACTACACTCTAAAATTAAGTACAATTTTCCTTGCTTCTAGAAATTAATTAATCCCAACAAACTCCCCCTTAATTCATTTCCTAGAGACTCCGATCAACTCTCTGTTATGGATGAAATTTTCTTTTGTCAATGCCTTGGTAAATATATCTTTCAATTGTTGATCAGTTTGGTAGAATTCCAATTTAATTTCCCGACGTTCAACTGTTTGTCGAATATAATGATACTTGATTGCAATATGATTAGTTCTATCATGACTGATCAGATTTTCACTAATTGCGATAGTTGATTTGTTGTCACAATGAATGGTAGTCGGCTCACCTTGCTTCATGTCTATATCTTCAATTATTCTTCTCAGCCAAACAACTTGAGAAACAGCTCTTGTTGTAGCTACATACTCTACTTCGGCAGAAGATAAGGTAATAATATTTTGTTTCTTCGTAGACCAAGAACACAAAACTGAGCTAGGTGAGAAAGCATAGCCAGATGTCCTCTTCATATCATCAAGACAACCAGACCAGTCACTATCTGTATAGCCAATCAGTTTTGATTCTTTGACTAGCTTATACCATATACCATAGTCTATTGTTTCTTTGATATATCATAATACTCTCTTTGCAGCAGTAAAATTTAACTCACTTGGGCTTGTCATGTACCTTGATAATAAACTAGCCGCAAATATAATATCTGATGGAGTTGTAGTCAAATATAATAAACTTTCAATTAAGCTTCTATAGATTGCTGGATCTATCTTATCAGCTCCATCTATTTCCTTTTGTTTTTCATTTAGCAATAGAGGGGTTGTAACTGGCTTGCAGTTATCCATTTTAAAATTCTCCAAAATATTTTCTGAATATTTTTTTTGTGATACAAAGTACCCTCAATACTTTGATGCACTTCCATACCCAAGAAGTAGTTCCGCATGCCCAAATCACTCATTTCATATGTATTCATCATGTTTATTTTAAACTCTTGTATCATCTTCTCACTATTACCAGTATATATCAAATCATATGAGACAACTAAAATATCCATACCTATTTTCTTGATATATAGGGTAGGCTCACTCATGCTCTCCTTTCAAATCCTTTTTGAAGAAAATCCTTATCAATTTGACTATACCACGCTCTTGGAGCTTGTTTTAGACCATATAATACCTTCTTAAGTTTAAATACCTTATTTTCTCCTTCTTTAACTGAAAAACCTTCTGGTTGTTCAACATAAATTTCTTCTTCAAGATAACCATTTAGAAAAGTTGATTTAACATCTAGTTGATAAATCTTCCATCTCTTTTGGGCTGCTAGAGCAATTATTGTACGAATTATCTCTAGTCTTACAATTTGAGCATATTTCTCATCATAACCAATGCTGGGCTTGTTTTTAAAGCCTTTTGCCATAAGTCTTGCTTTATATTTCTAGACTGAGCCATCTGGATTTAATTTTGTCTTATAGACGTATTTAACTCTAATAACTTGATTTTTTAGGACGATCAACCAATTCCCCATATTATTTTTCTCTATCATTTAAATCTCATCTTCCATGGCTTTAACCCAATTTTTATGTTCTTCAGCTTCTTGAAAACTTCATGGCTCAATAATAGAAAATTTGCAAAACTCGTGTTGTTCTGTATGTCTTTGTTGAGAAGTAAATTCTAATAATTCAACCATACTTCTTACCCTTCTTGGAGCTGATTCTGGTGTAGATGTTTGTTCATCACAACTTAGGATAGAGCTTTCGCTGGAGCTTGAACTTGACCTTGGACTTGAAGCTTCTTGACTAGCATGGTCATGTTCTTCATGGTTCCTAGGAATATGTGGTTGACCAAATGTGATGGTAGTGGTTGGCATTAATTGATTACTAGAAACTTCTTCTATCTTCTAGTCCCATGTAGCATTTTCATTAAAAATTACATCCATGCTAATAATAATCTTCCTTTGCTCCAGATTATAGAGTCGATATCTTTTTATACCAATAGCATAGCCAACAAATATCCATCGATTACTTCTATTATCAAATTTTACTCTTTTTTGTGTTGGCACTTGAGCATAACAAATGCAACCAAATACTTTCATATGACTAATGACAGGCTTTTTACCATAGCAAGCTTCAAAAGGTGTACAGTTTGGTACTGCTTTAGTAGGACTTCTGTTTAAAATATAAACTGTTGAGTTAACAGCCTCAGCCTAAAAAGATTTAGGCATACCTTTTTCTTGGAGAATAGAATTTGCCATATCATTAATGGTGTGATTTTTCCTTTCAGCGACACCATTTTATTGAGAATTATAGGCTGTTGTTAATTGTCTTTGAATGCCAACATTTTCACAATATTGCTCAAATTCTTTTGAGATATATTCTCTTCCTTGATCGCTACGTAGTACTTTAATTTTTGATTACTTTGATTTTCCACCATAGCCTTAAAATTTTTTGAATGTATCAAGGATTGCTGATTTTTCTTTTAGAAAATATACCCACGTCATTCATATGTAATCATCGATAAATTTGATAAAGTACCAATTTTTTCCTTTAGACATTGTTGGTACTTTACCAACTATATCACTATGCACCAATTCCAATGGTGCACTTCCTCTCCAAGCTCCACTCCGTGGAAAAGAAGCTCGGATTTGTTTTCTAATTATACAACCTTCACATGGGTTAGTCTTGAGAATAATAAATGGAAGGCCTTGAACCATACCTTTTGTTCTGAGTAGTTTTAGTGCTTTGTAATTGAGATAATTCATTCTCTTGTGCCACAGATCAGAAATATCAACTTCACTTCTAAGAGCAATTTGAGTTGGATAATTCACCTTTAATAAAAATTCATGTTCTTCTCCATATTTACTCTGGCAACTAAACATTTATTTTTGCGGTCCAATATTTTGCATGAAAAATAATCAAAAATGAACTATGTACCCGTGTTCTAGAAGTTGTCCAATACTAAGCAAATTTTGCTTTAAATCAAGTACTAGTAAGACATATTTTATAAATTTTAGACCATCTGTTATTTGAACAACAATACCTTTGCCTTCACTTTGAGCTAGAGAACCATTACCCATGTGGATTTTTGCATGATATGATGTATTTCTTGAAATAAATTTCGATCAGCAGCCATGTGGTTTGTACAACCACTATCAATAAGCCAAACATCATCTTTGTCTTCCTGAGCAGTATGGCAAGAGAAAACCATTTCTTCATATTTTTTCCTTTTCTTGTGAAAAACTAGCCCGGTTAATTTCTCGAGTTCTACAATATTTTACAATATGGCCCCTTCTTTTGCACTTATTGCAGGTCATTTTCTTCCATCACATATCTGTAGTATGACTAGATTTTTGGCAAATATCACATCACAAATTTGAACTGGACATACCTTTTTCTCATATTTCTTGATTATCTTCCTTCTGCATGTTTACCTTGAAAACCCATTTTTATGAGAAAAAACACGTTCTCGCAATGGAAATCCATTTATCTGAAAATTCCCATGAAACCTTGAAGTTTGAGACTTGAAGCTCAGCTTTGACTAAAATGCATTTTCAATTGAGCTCCCTTTGCGTTGAAGTTCTCTTTCTTCATGGGACTTCAACGAGCTCATCAGTTGCTGAACTGTGAGGGTCGACAAGTCTTTTGACTCCTCAATGGTAACAACAATGTACTCGTATTTTTCAGAAAGACTAATTAAAATTTTCTCAATGAACTTTTGATCCTTAATATCTTCTCGAGGCGTATCTAATTAACTATCTCTATAAATTTTTAAAAATAATCTTTTATCTTCTTAGAATCCTTCATTTGCAAATTCTGAAATTATCTTCGTTAAGTTTGAAGTTTCACAGCAAGTACCTCTTTAGATCCTTGAAACTCCTCCTTCATCATGTCATTTGCTTCCTTGGTTTTCTTAGTGCAAAAATACATGGAAATAAGCTCTCTACAACTCCTTGTTGAGTCAAGAACAAGGCCTTAGCGTCTGTTATCTGGTCCTCCACTAGAGTTTTCTTTTGCTTTGCCAAAAGATCATCTGTAGTATAATACTCCTTATAGTCATTTTTAATGATGTTCCATAATCCTTGCAATAGTAGCAATGTTCGCATCTTGATGCTCCAAATATCATAGTTTTTTCATGTAAATATAGGAACCATAGACTATGCCACTCTGATGCCTGAACTTGAAGCCATGCATGTAGCTTCAATTGACAATACCGATATGCCACGCTACTCCACTACGTCCTCCTCGAACTTAGAAGCTCTGATACCAGATGTTGGAGCTATTTAGTGTATTAATATCACGCAACGGAACTGTGAGATCTTGTGTATGATCATTAATAAGTGATGAAAAAATTGGTTTGATATTGATATGTCATGAACAAATTGGTTTTGATTGGTTTGAGTAGTCGAGCACTTTAGTCGAGTTATTGAGCATTCTTGTCGGGCACTCAGCACTTAGCACTCGAGGAAATTCAGCAATTGGCCTCGAGAGAATTCAGCCCTCGAGAGAATTTCAATACTAGAGAGACTTCAGCACTCAGGATTTTGGATCACTCGGATTTTTTACTGTTCGAGTTGAATTATGTGCTTTAAATTGTTTATTCAATAAATACACTTTGTTTATGATTGAATGGACTTATTAAGTCAAGTTGGAAAGAACTTGTGCTCAGGAAAAAGAGTTTCTTAGTTTGTTCATGTGCAGGCATTGCTTGAGGGTGAGTCGTGGTCGATGATTGGATCAGAGCTAGGCTCGGGGAGAAGGTGAGGTTTAGAACGGTCGAGGATGTCATGCGGGATACTCGGGCTAGAGGATGCGGCATGTGAAGATGAGGTTTCCATATGTCATACATGGGATGTGTGCGAGTATGGAAAGAGAGGTTTCTATATGGTGTACGTGGGATGTGTGCAGATATGGAAAGGATGAAAATTAAGAGGAAGTTAGGATTTGAGAATTCGTAAGAGATATGTATTCCTAGTTAGACTAGGATTCCAAAAGTTATTAGTTTCGTGGCTTATGGTGGCAGCCATGAGGGGTTATAAATAGACTAGTGGGGAGAGCGAAACGTACATCAAATAAGAAGAGAAAAATTAGGGTTTGGCCTTTTCCTTTTCATCTAGGGCTTTATTCATGATTTGGTGAGTGGTGCTTTGGATGCACCTTGTAAACACTCTTCAAGTATCAAGAAGTGTGGTATCGTATTCTTTCCTCCTAATGTTCATCGATTTGCATTATTTTGGCTTATTCTGTGATTTTACTTTTACTTGCGATTTAATTTGAATTGATTCATCCAAAACCTTTCTAGGCATTGATAAAGAGATCTGAAAAGTTTTATTAATTAATTTCTCGTATTTTAGGAGTAATTAAGGTTTTAATTTTTGGATCGGATCTGCTCTGTTTTTACTCTGCTGCAAATCCCAAGGATCATAAATTTTTATTGGGAACTCGGATTTGAATGAAACCACTCGAGAAACTTTCGTATTGAAATCTAGTTTCTTATGTTAAAATTTTAGATCAATCTAATTGATGGATCAAAAGTTGCGCACATTTTTCCGCTGCTTGGTCAGGCTGTTTTCAGTCCTCGGGAGTGCCCTCGGGAAATTTGCAGACCCCTCGGGAAAGCCCTCGGAAAAGCCCTCAGGAAATTTCTTGAGTCCTCTGGAGTTTTAGTCTGGTCAGAGATTTTTCAGATTGGTCGAGAATTAGTTTTCTGATTTTGTTTTTGGTGTTAGTTTTGGGGTACTGTAACTATTCACCCTCCTCTAGTTGCCGTGGTAAGTGTATTTCGATCTTACAATTGGTATCAGAGCCTAATTTCTATTTTTGTTTCGATTTTAACCATTCTTAACATCACCATGGCATACGAGAGATTTTCAACTAAGCCTTATATTTTTGATAGAATTGATTTTCAGTTTTAGAAAACAAAGATGGAGGCTTACATCATATCATAGGGTTTTGACATATGGGAAAAGGTTTCTAAACCACATAATCCACCTTCTAATAATCAAGTTAATGACACTAATAAGACTACTTTTGAAGCAAATTACAGAGCTTAAAACTTGATTATCAATGGTATTGGACGTTCTGATTTTGATTGTATTTCTTTTTTTTTTCTGCGCATGAGATGTGGAATGCACTTTGTGCCTATCATCAAGGCTCCTCCACAATAAAGGAAGTGCGCAAAGACGTGTATAAAAAGGAATACATAAAATTTGAGATGAAACCCAGTGAAACATTGGATAAATATTTTGCTCGCTTTAATAAAATTCTTAGCAATCTTCACTCAGTTGATTCTTCTTATACTATTAATTATACTGATTCTGAAATTGCTAGACATTTGCTTAGTGGGCTTGACATATTGATTTCAGAGATGAAAGTTACTTTAATTCAAGGGTCGGTGGATATGACTACTCTTACCTTGGATACTCTTTATTCAAAATTAAAAATTCATGAATTGAATGTATTTTCACGCAAGATTTCTCCTAAGTCAATGGTTTTAGTTTCTTCGCCTTCTAATTAGTATTATTCCTTTGTATTATTTTTGAGTGTTTCTTTATCAGCTTTAAATGTCTTGTCTGATGATCAATTTGAGCAGTTTGAAAAGGAGGACTTGGCTCTGCTTTCTATGAAAGTTGCTAAACCTTTGAACAATGTAAGAAACAGAAGAAGAGGTGGTCCTGTTCGGTGCTTTGAATGTGGTGGGATAAACCATATTTGTGTCAACTGTCCTAATCTCAAGAAATCATCAAAGGAAGATACGAAGGACAGTAAGCGCCCATCCAAAGAGAAAAAGATAAAGAACCGTAACTATAAGAAGATGGTGCACCAAGTTCTTTTCACCCTTGATCAAGTTGTTATGAGTGATGAAAGTGAAGATGAAGACAAAGGCAAAAAGAATGATCTCACCGAAATATGTCTCATGGCATGTGACATGGTAGGCTTGAGCTCAACTCTTCAGCGATGAAAATAAGGTAAAACCTATTTATGATGATCTAGCTCGCGCTATTGTTCGTCTTGATAACAAATTGAGAAAATACAATAAGAAATCTAAGAAACATGAATTTGTTGTTGAATCACTAAATTCTGAAATTGATAGGCTTAAGTCTTTTATTCCTAAAGATGATTCATGCAAGTCATGTGATGCTTTACAATATAAAATTATTGTTTTAAGAGATGTTCATGCTTCTACTCTTCATAAGCTCAATGATAAAATTATCAAAAATAATTCTTGTTTGGCTATTGGTACTATCATGCTTTCTCGAGTTGTTGATGAACTATTTGTTACCAAGAATTATCTAAAAAAGATTAAAGTTACTTTATATGCTAGTTCTTTGGTAATTGCTTTATATTATAGGAAATTCAAACAACTTAAGAGCTCAACCATTGTGAAATGAAATATGATTCAACTTCTTGTTTAAATTGTTCATTGCTTGAATTAAAACTAAAAAATGCTTATGGTAGAGTTGAACTTTTGCAAAATGACTTGCGTACACATGAGGTGTTGTCTTGCTCAAATTGTCAAAAATAGAAAAGTGTTGCTGATGTTTGTAATAATTATGTTGCTTTCACAAAAGAAGTTGATTATTTATAAAGATCCTTGCAACACTTTTCAACTAGTAAAAAGAACCTCAATATCATATTAGATACATCTAAAGTAAGCACAAATTATAGAGTACTAGGTTTTGATACTCATGCTTATTTTTCTTCTCATCAACCACTGCGCTTAAAGTTGTTCAAAGAGGTAAAATTAAGGTTAAACCTAAACCAAAGAAAATTGTTTTAAATCTGCTGAAACATTGTCAAACTTAGCAACATCAAGTATAATTGCTTCTACATCTAAAATAACTAAACCGGCGAAGTATAATTGTACACATTGTAGGAAAGATGGACACTTGGTTTAGTTCTATTTTAGACTTGCAAGACAATAGAAAAAGAACAGGAAAAAATCATTTGCTAAACATAAGTGGCAACAGTCATTTATGGAATCGAGACCTGTGAAGTCACTTTTGATGAGACTAGTCCCGATACTAGACCCGACATTATAAGCATAGGTGCATAGGTTCAAGGAAAAGATAAGAACATCTTTGTTCAAGAAAGTGATGACGAAGACGTTGATGTGGTTGGCGGTCAGACAAATGTCCGGGTCGAGTCCGACCAACACTTAGAGGCAGTCGAGGAGCAATACCGACCACAAGGAGATAAAGTCTCAGCAACTTCGAGTGTTTCTCGAGAGATCACTTCGTCCCTCAAAAATGTTATATAAGACACTTCTCAAGATGTTTCTGCTCCTTTGCACATTCAACATCAACACCCTCTTGAAAAAATAATTGGTAATCTCTATGAGCGTGTCAAAGGACACTGATGTCGCCTAGAGGTGGGTGAATAGGCATTCCTAAAAAATTCTCCAAACACAAAGATTAAAGATCTCAGAATGTCCGATTTATTCTAGAACATCCGAGGTCTGGATATTCCGGGTTGAGTCGGAAGTTTTGGGGTCTGGAACTTTTGGTTCCAACCAGATATTACGGGAACAACAAGAAATGCACAAAGTCGATCCTTTAAAAAAAATAATAGCAATTCTATAAGAACAGAAAGTAAGCACAAGTTGTTAGGAGTATGTTTATTCAAGGAAAAGTTAGGAGTATGTTTATTCAAGGAAAACTAGATCCATGGGGTAGATTTAGAGATCGGGCTAAAACAAGCAATAAACATAATTAACCGATAAACTTTAGATCTAGGAGTCCCTAATAAGTTTTAGTTCAAACCAATTATTCTTGCAAGTTCTAATAGGTATTATGAAGCTATCACATTCATCAATCGCAATCAAACAAGTACGAGAATATAGAACGGGCTAAAACACATATGAATATGATAAGCTAACTCATGAACATGAAGAACAAGCAAATGAACAAAAGAGACACTTGATTTGTTTACCGAATTTTGGATCCACCGATCCTACCTCTCTGTTGAGGGGCCCCAAAAGGCCGGGTCTCTTTCAACCATTTTCCTCCCTAAGCGCCCACCAAGGTTGGCCTTGATTTTCTACTAGGTTACCTCTTTGATGCCGAGGTGAAGCCTTGCACAAACTTGTTCGGTTACCCACAATCTTTTGGGTGCTCACGAATCGATGTCTAGCCATCTAGGAGACCTCAATCTCCAAGAGTAACAAACATAATAGATGATTTGCTTGCTATGAACTCAAGTACTTAAAGATTGGAATGGATCTCACCCACTCTTTCTCACAAATCTCTCAACCCAACTCACTAATCTTCATTAGATCTAACCAAATGTGGAGTGAGATGAACCCTAGAAGTTTTTTGAATCTTGGGGGAAATAGGGTGTTGAGCTCTCTCTCAAAAGAGAGGAAGAGTGGCTATATAGCAAAAGTTGCAGCGAAACCGGATCATGTGGACTTTTCTGGAGGTTCCGGACCGAAATAGAACGATATTCTCAAAACATCTGGTTCAGTCTGGAGGTTCCGAGCCAAAACAGAACAAAAATCTTGGAACATCTGGTTCAATCCAGAGGTTCCGTACTAGAGATCCCAGATGCTCCGGTTCATCCAAAATTCCTAGGAACTGTCCAGAAAAAAAAAGCTCATAACTTTTGACTCCGAAGTCCATTTTTGATAATCTTGGACATTTTGGAAAGCTTATTCAAAGGGCTATCTAACTCAATAAAGAACAAGGCTTAAAACCCCAAGGAGAAAAGGTTATAACTTTGATTTTCTCTCAAGATAGAAATGGGATATATCACTTTGAGCACCGAGACATATACAAACATATCAATTTTGTGTCTCTCTTAATAGTACGCCATTCCTATACTCAAATGCAAGTATAAAAGATTTATAACAATAAAAACACCCTCACACCATCTTATTTCTTCACTTTTGAGGGACGACAAAGTTGAAACTATTTCATCATTGGGACTATTCACCTACATAAAACTAGTTGAACACGTTAATCCCAAAATATTTATACCTTTGCTTTGAGCAATGTTCACTTTGAATTTTAGCTTGGTTTAGGTCAACATATAAAGTATGGATACTTCCATATATTCAAGCCACTCGACATCCTTCAATACATGAAGTCCGAACTTGCTCTTCTCTTTATCACTTCTTGTATTCTTTGAATAAGTGATGCGGATCACCCATAGTTTCTTATGGACTTACATGGTTCATCGGTGAAAAGCCTACACTCACTCTTCACCATTGCGTTTGTCCTTCGGCGCCAAGCCTCTGCTTGCGCTTCACCATTGCATACTCCCTCGTAGCTGAGTAACGCTTGCCCTTCACCTCTTGCCATAGAAAACCACTCCATATCCTACATCTTCAATATGTTCACTTGATTCTCATTAATCAATGATATAAATTACTTTACACTTCATAATACTCAAGTTCTTGTCAATCGTCAATTTTAGTTTGTATTTCACATGTCCATTAATATATGCATAACAAGCTTCTATAAACCATCTTTATGATTAACATTTCACTTTATTCTCAACATATAATCAATCGTATAAATCACTTTGTTTTTCATGTTGCTTAGCTTTGTGTCAATCATCAACTATAGCTTGCATTTATCATATCCATTAATCAATGATGTTCTTTCATTAAATTCAAAGGAGATTGACCAAAAGACCTTTGATCAAAACTTTCAGTTGAATATAACTTGAAATGCTACCAATCTTCATGATCAATATTTTACTTGTTGATTCTCAATATATGAGCAATAAACCCTTTTGCTTGATGCCGAAACTTAACCTAACACATAAACTCATGAAAATAGTTAGTCCCAACATCTGTTGTCATGAATCACCAAAACTCAATATAACTTAAGAACTGAGATCTTTCCGCGTGTTACTCGTTCTAGGTTTGCTTCTCCTGACTCTCATGCTCATTCAGCTTTTGTTGTCTCTTTTGAATCCAAAGATATTTCTCATGTTCCAACTGATGAATCGTGGATAAATGACATGCAATAAGAACTTGAAAACTTTGAACGCAATAAAGTCTAGAATTTAGTTGAACCTCCTCAAGGTCATAACATTATTGAAACTAAATGGATTTTTTGAAATAAACAGAATGAGGATGGTTTAATTGTTAGAAACAAAGTTAGACTTGTTGCTCAAGGATTTACTCAGGTGGAGGGTTTGGATTTTGATAAAATTTTTGCTCCTATTGCTAGAATTGAAGCTATTAAACTCCTTTTAGCCTTTGCTGTATCTAAAGGTTTTAGATTGTATCAAATAGATGTTAAAAGTGTTTTTCTTATTGGTTTCATCAATGAGGAAGTTTATGTTAAAAAACCACCTGGATTTGAAAATCCTAAGTTCCTAAACCATGTTTTTAAGTTGTCTAAAGCTTTGTATGGTTTGAAACAAGCACCTAGAGTATGGTATGATAGGTTAAAAACTTTTCTGTTTGAAAAAGGTTTTTCTATGAGAAAAGTGGATAAAACTTTGTTCTTTTTAAGAAAGGTTTTTCTATGAGAAAAGTGGATAAAACTTTGTTCTTTTTAAGAAAGGAAATGATCAACTTTTTGTACAAATTTATATAGATGATATTGTCTTTTGTTGTTCATCTCACTCCTTGGTTTTCAAGTTTTCTGAGACTATGTATAGAGAGTTTGAGATAAGTATGGTGGGCGAGTTGACATACTTTTTGGGACTACAAATCAAACAAATAAAAGATGGCTCTTTTGTTCATTAGAGTAAGTACACCAAGGATCTTCTTTAGTATTTTGACATGGAAAATTACAAGCCAATTGCAACACCGATGGGAGCTACTTTCTCTTTTGATCCTGACAAGGATGATGAGCCTGTTGATCAAAAAGAATGTCATAGCATGATCGGCTCACTTTTGTATCTTACTGCATCAATGCCTGACATTCAGTTTTTTGTTTGTCTATGCTCTCGATTTCAAGCTTCTCCTCATGTTTCACATCGTCAAGCTGTCAACCGTATACTCAGGTATCTTAAATTTACTCAAGAATTTGGTATTTGGTACTCTACTTCCTCAAGTGTTAGTTTAAGAGTTTTTTCGGATGGTGATTTTGGAGGTTGTCGAATTGATAGCAAGAGTACTAGCGGTACATGTCATTGCTTTAGGTATACTTCAAAGCTCTCAAATCAAGAAATCAAAAAAATAGTGTTCTCATGATAATTTATCTCTTTTGCTTCACTTGATAAAATCATTGTCAAAGGGGAGAAATAGTTAGGGGGAGAAATTGGTTTTTGATGAAATCATTATCTTTTGCAATTAATTTTCGATGGAGTATTTTTGTCGTTCTTCGAAAAACTTTGGAGGAGAAAAAACTTGTGCTTGTGATTTTGACAATCAATTTTTTTTGTTTTGTGCTTTTTAATGGTATTGCCAATGTGTTCATCGAGGGAGAGATTATGAGATCATGTGTATTATCATTGATAAGTGATAAACAAATTGGTCTGATATTGATGTGTGATGAACAAATTAGTTTTGATTAGTTTGAGTGGTCGAGCACTTTGGTTGATTTATCGAGCACTCTTGTCGGGCACTTAGCACTTAGCACTCGAGGAAATTTAGCACTTGGCCTCGAGAGAATTCAGCACTCGAGAGAATTTCAGTACCCGAGAGATTTTAGCATTTGAGATTTTGGATCACTCGGATTTTTTGCTGTTCGAGTTGGATCATGTGCCCTAAATTGTTTATTCAATAAATACACTTTGTTTTATGATTGAATGGACTTACTGAGTCAAGTTAGAAAGAGCTTATGCTTGGAAAAAAGGGTTTTTTGGTTTGTTCATGTGCAGGTATTGCTTGAGGGTGAGTCGTGGTCGATGACGGGATCAGAGCTAGGCTCGGGGAAGAGCTGAGGTTCAAAATAGTCGAGGATGTCATGCGGGACGCTCGGGCTTGAGGATGCAGCACGTGAAGATGAGGTTTCCATATGTCATACATGGGATGTGTGCGAGTATGGAAAGAGAGGTTTCCATATGGTGTACGCGGGCTGTGTGCAGATATGGAAAGGAGGAAAATTCAGAGGAAGTTAGGATTTGAGGATTCGTAAGAGATATGTATTCCTAGTTAGACTACGATTCCAAAAGTTGTTAATTTCGTGGCTCATGGTAGCAGCCATGAGGGGTTATAAATAGACCAGAGGAGAGAGCAAAACGTACATCGAATAAGAAGAGAAAAATTAGGGTTTAACCTTTTCCTCTACATCTAGGGCTTTATTCGTGATTTGATGAGTGGTGCTTTGGATGCACCTTGTAAACACTGTTATGCAATAAAGATTCATCTTCAAGCATCAAGTAGTGTAGTATCGCGTTCTTTTCTCTTAATGTTCATCAATTTGCATCGTTTTGGTTTATTCTGTGATTTTGCTTTTACTTATGATTTAATTCAAATTGATTCATTCAAAACCTTGCTAGAATATGGAGAAAGAGATCTAAAAAGTTCCATTGGTTAATTCCTCATATTTTAGGAGTAATTAAGGTTTTAATTTTTGGATTGGATCTGCTCTGTTTTTACGTTGCTGCAACTCCCGAAGATTAACTTTTGATTGGGAACTCGGATTAAAGTAAAACCACTCAGGAAAGTTTCGTATTGAAGTCTAGTTTCTTGTGTTAAAATTTTACCGCTGCTTGGTCTGGCTATTTGTAGAAATTTGTAGACCCCTCGGGAAATGTCACAGCCTGAAATTTTCAAAATATAAAAGTAAATAAAAGCTGTGAATAAATAAAAGGAAAATGAATTTTCAGTAAAAGAAAATAAAAAGAGAATTTTTCTTAAAGGAAAAGAAAGAATTTTTAAGTATAAAATTTGAGGAAGAAATTTTTCAAGTAAAATGTTGCTGAAAATTTTTGCAA
>KE372571.1:50293-84840 GCA_000418225.1 Zizania latifolia | reverse complement strand
AGGCTACGCTAGCATAAAACAAAACTTTATCTACCCCGTTCAATCCAGGAACCATACGAGTAATCGGATCATGGATCGTTACCTCTAGTCACGAGATGCGCTAGGGTAGCGGAAGAAGAGTTAGGGAAGCGTATTCTCTAACATATGTCCACATCACTGATTTGATATCTCCATGTCTATGATCCGTGAAACATGATCATCAATCAGACAAATGTGCTTATCTATAAATCATCACTATCCCACATGATGATATGAGATTATGGATCATTTAGATAACATCATTATAAAACAAAGAATCTCACAAATAAGTCACATACTTGCTGATCAATGTAAAAAATAATTATTCAAGGAACATGATAACCAATTGTCCAAAATATATCAGCATAGACAAGACTCCTCTCACATACACTAGACTCTATCACACAAGTATCTAATACCTATAGAGCTCAAGTGCGCCTCATGCTTGGGCTGCGAGAGAGGTTTTATCAACGGATCGGTAATGTTCAAATCCGTGTGCACCTTGCATATCTTTAAATCACCTCTATCTATGATCTCTCGGATGAGGTGATAGCGTCGCAGTATGTGCTTGGACTTCGGTGCGACCTAGGCTCCTTGGCTTGTGTAATGGCACCACTATTATCACAATAGAGGTCCACTAGACTGGATGCACTAGGGACAACACCTAGCTCAGAAACAAATTTTCTGATCCAAACAGCCTCTTTCGCAGCTTCAGAAGCTGCTATGTACTCGGCCTCCGTTGTTGAATCTACAACCGTTTATTGCTTGGAACTCTTCCAACTCACTGCGCCTCCATTGAGGCAGAACATAAATCCAGATTGCGATCTCGAATCGTCCTTGTTGGTTTAGAAGTAGCGTCGCTGTAACCATTTACAACGAGCTCCTCCGCACCTCCGTAGACTAGGAATATATCCTTAGTTCTTCTCAAGTACTTGAGGATACTCTTTACCATCGCCCAGTGACATTCACTCGGGTTTAATTGATATCTGCTCATAACACTTAGAGCATAGGAGACATCTGGGCGTGTACAAAGCATGGCATACATGATGGACCTGATTGTGGAAGCATACGGGATCACACTCATCTTCTCTATCTCATCAGGTGTCGAAGAACACTGACCCTTGCTAAGAATAATACCATGTGATATTAGCAAGAAACCTTTCTTGAAATCCTGCATTTGGAACCGTTTCAATACCTTGTAAATGTGCATGTTTTGGCTTAATCCAATTAGCCTTCTCGACCTATCTCTATAGATCTTTATGTCCAATATGTATGCTGCCTCTTCAAGATCTTTCATTGAGAAACTTTTTCGCAACAAAGATTTAACAGCCTCGAGCATTGGAATATCATTTTTGATCAACATTATGTCATCTACATATAAGACTAGAAATAAAAGTGCACTCCCACTAACTTTTTTGTAAACACAAGGCTCTTCTTCATTCTTGATGAAACCAAACCCTTTGATCACTTCACCAAAACAAAGATTTCAACTCTGAGAAGCTTGCTTCAGCCCATAAATGGACTTTTGAAGCTTGCAAATTTTCCCAGCATTTTTCGGATCGACAAAACCTTCAGGCTGTGTCATGTACACATCCTCGCTTAGGTTTCCATTAAAGAAAGTCATTTTGACATCTATTTGCCATATCTCATAGTCATAATATGCGGCAATTGCTAGGATGATCCAGATAGACTTTAGCATTGCGACGGGCAAAAATATTTCATCATAATCAACACATTAAATTTGCCTGAAACCTTTCGCCACTAATCATGCCTTATAGATGTGAACATTTCCATCAACGTCTATCTTTTTCTTAACAATCCATTTACACTCGATAGTCTTAACACCATTAGGTGGATCGGCCAAGTTCTAAACTTGATTCTCTCGCATGGATTCTAACTTGGATCTTATGGCTCCAAGCCATTTCTCAGAGTCTGGTCCCATCACAGCTTTCGAGTAGGTCTTAGGTTTATCATTGTCCAACAATAATATGTCGCGCTGCCCCATGGTTAGTAACATAAACCGCTCGGGTGCACGACTAACCCTTTCCGACCGATGTGGGGCTGGTGTCTCGACAACAGGTTGTGTAACATCTTGCATATCGAGTTGTGGTTCAGTAGAAGCTGAAACACTTTCGAGTGGTTCCTGAATCTCTTTGAGTCACACCTGAGGAGCCATAGTGAAGACTGTGGGCCTCATAGCTCCAATATGAGATGATGAGTGATTGCAACAGCTGATGAGCGAAGACCTTCAATGGGAGGTGTTCTGGACAAAGCCCTCCGAAGGGAGGCCCTCCGAAGGGAGGCCCTCCAAAGGGAGGCTAAACGAAGCCCTTCGAAGAGAGGCACTTCGAAGGGGACTCCGAAGGGAGGCACTTCGAAGGGATGACTTGCCGTGGCACTCGTCATGTGTGACTCAGGTACACGGACGGGCAGTCATCGAGCTGAAGGAGCTGCAGGGTCATGGTGGTCCAATCTGGGTACATGGCGTAGGGGCGATAAGCGCTTTGACGGTTTCGATGTAAAACCGTCAACCACACAAAGGCATCGATGAAACCTGGCTTGCACACTGGAAGCGAAGCCACGTGCAAAACCAATGACAAATTCCTACGTGATGTGAAGCCCCAATGGAGTCTACATGAAGCAAAGCCCCGATGAAATCTGCGCAGTGCGGAAGTGTAGTGAAGTCTATGCTATGCGGTGCATCAAATAAAGTCAAAGTAGAAATTCCACTTCTGCCCTTAGGTACTAAGTTTGGAACCTGTAAACCCTAAGGATAGTTCTATCTTTTCCTGTGTCTAGCTAGCCTATAAAAAGATTGGGTGGGCTAGCTGTCTCGGTGCGGCTGTATGAGCATGTGTGTGTGCTGATCCCTAGGGAATCTTTAGACCTTTCTTATGCAGCCGCCGCCACTTTCGGAGTTTTTGTGTACTGTTCATCCTGTTCTAGCAATGAAATCATGTTTTTTTCTGCTGATTCTTGTGCTTGATCTGTACCCTATCCCTCTTCGTGTTTACTGCTTTGTCCTTGAGCCGAAACAATTTTATTTCTTCTGTTCATCTTTTGTCATGGATGAACTTGAATTAGTTTGATTTTCGAACTTGCTGTGCAGTGGATGTTCCATTCTCGCCTTGTGCGTAGCCAGAGGAATCCACGAGCAAGATAAACTGAAGCTTTGTGTTTTGAGCGAAGGACATTTCTTTGTTTTAAACTCCTGCTTCAATCTGTTCCTGATTGGCTTCATTGTGGAATATCCTTCTCTGCCAAGTGCAGACCCCCCTGATATCCACAAGCATTCACCTCAGAGTCTTTTATCTTGTAGCAGTGCGAAGTCGCTGTTAATTGACCATCGGCTTTGCTCGTCCAATTATCGGTTTCGCTTGGCCGACCAGCGTCACCAATCGGCCGACCAGTGTCACCGATCAGCCGACCAGCGTCCCGACTCGGTCATCGGCCATCTCGGTCATCAGCCCTGCTCAGCCAACCATCGGCACTACTTGACCGACCAGTATTTTTGTTAGACTAATCATCGGCATCACTCGTCTGACCATCGATACCACTCAATCATAGCCTTGTGTTGGTTTTTCGAAGTCCTGCTTCCGCTTTGTCTAACCGGAACCACTCTGCAGAGTTACACCGATCCCCTACTTCTGTTTTGGGTGGGATTTAAGTCTAAAAGTTTTTGCTCCCATTCACCCCCCTCTGGTCGCTACTCTCAATCCTACAATTGGTATCAGAGCTAGGTTGGGGTTTCTATCATACCTTAACCGGTTCTAAATCCAAGGTTAGCTATCATGACTTCTTCTAGCAAACTCCCGTCCCTTGAGGCCTTCGGCTATACATACTGGAAGACTCGCATGCGAGCCTATTTATTGAGCCAATGATCAGACATATGGGACATGTGTGTTCACCCCACATTTATTAACCGACCTGTTTCTGAACGGAGTACTCCACTCTTAGTTGCTCAACATGAGCGCAACAACAAGGCGGTTAACATACTCTTTTCTAGACTTGGTCCATCGGAGCTTGAGCGTGTGAGCCATCTCGACACTGCTTAAGAGATTTGGGCTACCCTTCAGGCACATCATGAAGGGATAGCTCAAATCAAGGCTCGGCTTTACCAAACTTACCGGCATGAGTACAAAAACTTTAATCAAAAACCCGGTGAATCTGTTGATGAGCTATTTGGTCGTTTTCAATCGATCATCAATAAGCTCCATGTCAACAAGGCTGAAGATGTTTTGCTTGTATCGGACCATGAACAGGCTCTTAAGGTTCTTCACACCTTAGATCCTAAGGTCCGGGAAATCAAGGTATCATCCATCGTCAAGAGTACGGGGTATGATACCTTGACAGTTGCAGAACTCTTTAGCAAGCTCAAAGCCTCCGAGGTGGATATCCAGTTGAGATCAAACCTCACTAGATCTGGCTCCAAAAGCCTGGCCCTTGCATCTACCGATGACAAAATTGCCAACCCCTCTAACAATTTTGCACTCTCTTCTCTAATGACCATTACTGAAGAGCAGCTTAACTTGTTAGGAGATGACGACCTCTGTTTGTTTAACAACCGTGTTCGACGCGTATATGACAAGAGGATGTCCAAGAGGCATGGCACAAAATCTGGCTGTTTTGAATGTGGTGATCCAAATCACTTTATTGCCGAGTGCCCCAAACGAAAAAAATACTACAAAAAGGGCACCGATAGCAACTCCTTCGACTTCGGCAAGAACCACAACGAGCATCAATCCAAGGCGAAGTCCAAGACAAAGTACTTTCGAAAGGTCTTAAAGGACTACCGGAAGGAAAACAAGAGGAGGGACAAAGCCTTCCTTGCCGAGATTGAAGGACGCATCACCAACCTCTCGTCTTCTTCTGATTCCTCTTCATCGAGCTCGTGAAGAGGAGATCATCATCAAGAAAGGAAAGAAGAAGAACAAGGAAAATCTAGCTGGCCTCTGTTTCGTCTCCTACAAGGACAAGACCAAGACCCGACGACGGCCCAGCAGCAAGTCTCTTAAGAGTTTTTGCACCATGGCTCTTAAGGACAAGGACAATGATAGCAGTTCCGACAACGACGACGAGGAGGTAACTCCTAGTGAAGTTGAGCTGTGCAATTTACTTAAAGAAAATAGTTGTAAACTAAAATATCAAGATAAATTGCTTAAGAAAGCTAAGAAGGAGATATACAAACTAATGAACCAACTTCAGATTGCTAATAACAAAATTGCTAGTCTAGATTCCTCTTCTTTATCTAATGATGTTGATTGTCCTAGCTGCAATGTGCTTTTGTGTGACTTGACTTCGCTTAAGTCTAAGTACACTAAGAGGGTAGAGGAGAGGGACACCTTAGCTTGTGAGCTTGAGGATGTCCAAAAGGAGTTAGAGGAGGTGAGAGCTCGATCTTTATTGTTAGGAGCTTGCTCTGAGTGTCCTAAGCTTAGAATAGAGCTTGAGCAGACTAGAGCCGATTTGGAGAAGTGGTTAGCTCCCTCCATCACATGTGAGGACTGCCTTTCTCTTAGAATGAAGCTAGCAAAAATGAATGCTGAAATTCAGAAGCTAGAAAAGTCTGCTCAACCAAATGATGAGTGTGAGGTTTGCCTTGCCCAAGAGGAGGTTATGTCTTCTTTGAGAGAAGAAAAAGCTTGTACTGAAAGTGAAAATACCTATCTCCGGCAGGTGTTGAGTTGTGTGAGTGCCCGGGAACCTCACCTTGGGATGATCATCCAACAATTCAAGAGGGAAGACGGGTTCGGACTTGGGTACAAATATACCAAGGCTGATTTTAAGCGTGCTCTGAGTAAGGCGGTGGAGTGGAGTAAGATGAGCTCTAAAGAAAAATTTCCTAAGACCCACACCACCAAGACCTTCCAAACTGATCAGCCTAGGGATGGAGTGATTTATGAGAAACCCAAAGCTCCACCTAAAAGGTCTACCTGGATCCCCAAACCCAAAAACCATCACACCACGTTAGACACTTTACCGGAAAGCTCTACATCCAAGACCACCAAACTCAAAAATCCTAAGCCTCAATATCATTGTGAGTTTTGCAAAAAGGATGGTCACCTTAAGAAGTTTTGCTTTAGAAGAAAGCGGGTTGAGAGAGCTAGGACTGGCCGATTGGGTGGTCGGCAGGGAGCTCCTCGGCGCGGTAAGAGGCTAGAAGCCAAGGCGCGTCGTGTAGGTGGAGGTGGCGGAGACGGCTTTTATGACCGTGCTCCAAATGGAGGACGTTGCATCCGTAGAGCTCTAGGTCGCTCAAAATGCGGCTTTGGACCTCGCTACCGAAGATTTGAGGAAGAACCATGCTATGGTTCTAATCATTTTTCTCCCAATTTTCCTACTTTTGAGCAGATGGCTCGACACTGGTTTAACAGTTTTATTAACCCTAGTGTTGGACCATTTGTTCACCCTTATAACCATTGATCTTGCAGGAGTGAGGTTTGGAGGACATTTAGCTCATGGACTCAAGATGCTCTCGCCACATGACAAGGCATCGAAAATGGTTCTCCAACCTCAACCCGATGAGCTCAAAAGAGTACATCACATTCGGGGACAATGGAAAGGGTAAGGTATTGGGTATCAGCACTGTTTGCCTTTCCGAGAAGTTTTTCTTGAAGAATGTTGCTTTTGTTGAGAAACTTGGTTTCAATTTGATCTCTGTTTCGCAACTTCTTAAAGGAAGCTTTGAGGTGCGCTTTAAGAAGGACAAATCTTGTGTTGTTGATTCTAGAGGAGATTTGGTTTGTCCGATTTTACCGTTTGGTAAAGTTTTTTGAATCGATTTCTCTAGTTCATATGGTCCTTCGCGCTGTTTGATAGCTGGATCCTCTTCTGAGCTTTGGAAATGGCATAGGAGATTAGGCTATTTGAGTTTTGATTTGCTCGTCAGATTAAGCTCTATGGGTCTCATCCAAAGATTGCCTAGACTGAAAATGGAGAAAGATTTGGTTTATCATCCTTGTCACCACGGGAAGATGGTTGCTGCTTCTCACACTCCTGTTACTCAGGTTATGACGTCGTATCCGGGTGAATTGCTTCACATGGACACTGTTGGTCCAGCTCGGGTACGTTCTGTCGGTGGGAAGTGGTACGTTCTAGTGATCGTGGATGATTTTTCTCGCTTCTCATGGGTATTCTTTCTAGAATCCAAGGATGAAGCTTTTCAGCATGTTCATGATTTGGTCCTAAGGTTGATAAATGAGAACAACAGGCGAATGCGAGCCATTCGTTCCGATAATTGATCTGAATTCAAGAATTCTCATTTTTCCAACTTTTGTAGTGACCATGGTCTTGAGCATCAGTTTTCTGCACCATACACTCCTCCCCAAAATGGTGTTATCGAACGCAAGAATCGCACACTTGTAGAAATGGCCAGGACGATGCTCGATGAGCATAGGACTCCTCGTCGTTTCTGGACTGAGGCAATGAATACTGCCTGCTATTTGGCCAACCGTATTTTTCTTCGAGCTTACATTGGTAAGACTTCTTATGAGTTGCGGTTTGGTAGACAGCCCAAAGTAAATCATTTACGTGCGTTCGGTTGCAAGTGCTTTGTGCTCAAGAAAGGGGGCATCTGGATAAATTTGAATCTCGCTGCTAGGACGGTGTCTTTCTTGGATACGCCTTGAATTCCCGCGGATTTTGAGTGTAGAATCTTGATACCAAGCAGCTAGTCGAGACTTGAGAAGTTTCTTTCGATGAAACTATGCCTTGTACAACCCCTTCTTTTTAGCTTTCAGATGATTATGTGCTAGGAGAGTCGATCTTTGAAGACAACAATGCTCCTGAAGGTGATGGGACTATGGCACGCACCATAAATCCCATAACCTCAGAATCTTCGACCGATGACGAAGATGGGCCGATAATCACTACTTCCACCTCAATCGAGCCACTTCCAACATCTTCAGAAGATCCACCTGAAGTGACTTCTAGACCACAAGGGTCTCGGACAGTCCAGAAAGCACATCCCCTGCAGCAAATCATCGGTAACATAAACTCAAGAGCCTTGAGGTCTCAAACAAATCTTCTTGCTGTATTTGCTCAATCTGCTTTTGTTGCTGCTTTTGAGCCCCGAGATGTTGAACACGCTTTATCTAACGATCATTGGATCAATGCCATGCACGAAGAACTTGAAATTTTCAATCGGAATCGGGTTTGGACTCTAGTTGAGCTGTCACCCGGATGCAACCCTATTGGCACCAAGTGGGTATTCAAAAACAAGCAAGGTGGAGATGGGGTTGTGGTGCGCAACAAAGCTCGATTAGTGGCCCAAGGGTTTTGCCAAAAAGAGGGCATTGATTTTGAAGAGACTTTTGCTCCTGTTGCTCGTCTTGAGTCCATTCGCATTCTTTTGGCATTTGCTGCATCAAAAGGTTTTAAATTATTTTAAATAGATGTCAAGAGTGCTTTCTTGAATGGGTTCATTGAGGAGGAGGTCTATGTCAAACAACCCCCAGTTTTGAAAACCCAACTTTTCCTAAACATGTTTTCAAATTGCGAAAAGCTTTATATGGTTTGAAACAAGCCCCTAGGGGGCTTGGTATGATCGCTTAAAGCAATTCCTGTTGGAAAAAGGTTTTGAGATGGGCTCGGTTGATAAGACTCTATTTCTATTGAGACATGGCAATGACTTTTTGATCGCACAGGTATACGTGGATGATATCATTTTCGGTGGTTCTTCTCATGCACTTGTTTCAAAGTTTTCTGAGCAGATGAGTACTGAGTTTGAGATGAGCCTCATGGGGGAGCTCAAGTACTTCCTCGGGCTCCAGATCGAGCAAATGAAGGACGGAACCTTTGTCTACCAGATTAAGTACACGAGAGATATGCTCAAGAAGTTTAACTTTGGTGGTGAGCTCAAGCCTCAAAAGACCCCGATGGGTACATCTGAAGGCTTGGATAAGGACGAGGATGGTGCCAAGGTAAATGAGAAAGAGTATCGAGGTATGATCGGTTCTTTGCTATACCTGACTGCGACATGTCCAGACATTCAGTTTGCAGTAGGGTTGTGCGTGCGCTTTTAGTCTTCGCCACGCACTTCTCATTGGTAAGCCGTTAAGCGTATCTTCAGGTATCTCACATATGCACCCGATCTTGGCCTTTTCTATTCGGCTGCCTCTTCTCTTGAGCTTTGTGGCTGCTCGGATGCCGATTTTGGTGGAGATTTTGGTGGATGCCGATTGGATCGCAAGTCGACTTCCGGTATATGCCAGTTCCTCGGTTCTTCTTTGGTTTCTTGGTCCTCTCGGAAGCAATCTGGAGTTGCTCTTTCTACTACCGAAGTTGAATATGTTGCCGCTGCTATTTGTTGCTCACAACTTGTTTGGATGATTTCTACTTTGAAAGATTTTGGGTTGACCTTTTCTGATAGAGTACCTTTGTTTTGTGACAACACGAGTGCTATCAGTATAGGAAAAAACCCATGTCTTCATTCCAAAACCAAACATATAGATGTGAGATTTCATTTCTTGAGAGGCCAATATGAGAAAAGAGTTATTGATTTGATTCATGTTGAGTCCCAAAACCAGCTAGCAGACATTCTCACCAAGCCCCTAGATCAAACATCTTTTGAGCATCTTCGTGGTGAATTGGGTGTTGTGTATCCTTTTTGAATGGGATTTTTTGAGAAGTGCATCAGTCCGCCGATAGGTGGTCAGGGTCACCGATAGGTGGTCGGGGTCACCGATTGGAAGTCGGCCGATTAGTCCGACTGCTCGGGAGTTCCGATCGACAGTCCCTTGTCAACTCTTGCACATCTACATTTGCACTAAGCTTCTTGTGTATGATTAAATGCTTTTTATGAATATTTGTCTGTATATGCATTAGATATGTGTTTCAGATCTTAATAGAAGCTCAATTGATTACACCTAATATTTGTCATTAGCATGGCTTTTACTTTTTAGAAAAATTTCAAATCATTCACTGCTTTGTCTGGTTACTAGCATGAGTAGGCTGATTGCTTTTGCTATCTTGTACATGCTTGGTAGCTAGATCCTTCGCTAAAGATGCAAATATGCAACTTGATCATCTCATGCCTTTCATGGAAAGTTTATTTCTACAATTGGTAATATAATTCTGAAACACATCCATGTTTTTATGCAAAATGAAAAGATCCAGGTGGGTTTGCTTTGTCGCATTGCTTTTGTTCTGGACTACTTATCATAGCACTATGGTAAGAACCGGGACATTGTAGTGTATAGCAAGACCAATGTCTTAAGCTCCTAATGCCTTTTCTTTTGGCGTAGGCTTGGCTTGGTCGGTAAGAAGTGGCTTGACAAGCAAATAACCCCTTGCACAAAGTCAAAATCAAAAATCAAATTGCAACAGGCTTGAAAAGATTGAATAACAAGTTTGTTGAAGCTCTTTGCTTTGGATATGCACACCTGTGTAGATACTTGCTGGCCTTTGCTTTTCATGTCTTATCCTGCTATGTTAGCTAGTTCGAGTGGTGAAGCTTTTATTGCAAAATCTCTAAAACTGCCTGCTCATGATTTCTTTTTGGATGTACTCACCTGAGCTTGCTATACAATGTCAAGAAACAACTCTTTTGTTTATACAGACTAGATCATTTAATTGCTACTAATCTTACTTAAAGAAGCTTGTACCTTGCACAACACTTGCATTCATGGTGTTTATTTAGGGGAAGCTGTGTTTAAGGGGGAGAAAGATTTTGGCCAATACAGACATTCTGTGGCCAATCACTGATTTCTTTCGGCCGACCACATTTGGCCGATACAGACATTCTGTGGCCGATCACCGATACCAATCGAATGATACAGACTTTTTCTGTCCGATCGGACTATCGGATTATCAGATTACTCTTTTACTTGCATTCTCTTGATGAGTTCACTTGTCAACAAGGGGGAGATTACTCTAACCAGAACCACTCTGCGGAGTTACACCAATCCCCTACTTCTGTTTTGGGTGGGATTTAAGTCTAAAAGTTTTTGCTCCCATTCACCCACCCCCCTCTGGTCGCTACTCTCGATCCTACAACACCGTGCTCCCACTAACTCCTTTCGAGAGAAACTTTTTCTCAAGAAAAACATTATTCCGAGCGACAAACACTTTGCCTTCTTCCTGGTTATAGAAGTAATATCCTTTGGTCTCCTAGGATACCCCACAAAGAAGCATTTATCAGATTTAGGAGTAAGCTTATCAGACGTCAAACGTTTTACATAGGCCTCACAACCCCATATCTTTAGAAAAGACAATCTGGGATGCTTCTCAGTCCATATCTCATATGGCGTCCTCTCTATAGATTTAGATGGAACCCTGTTCAATGTGAAAGTAGCAGTTTCTAGAGCGTATCCCTAGAATGATAATGGAAGATCAGATTGACTCATCGTTGATCGGACCATGTCTAACAAAGTTCGGTTCCTCCGTTCGGACACCCCATTCCATTGAGGCGTGCCTGGTGGAGTCGGCTGTGGAACAATTCCACATTGCTTTAGATGATCAATAAACTCATGTCTCAAGTATTCACCAACACGATCCGATCATAGAAATTTAATTGTCTTGCCTATATGATTTTATACCTCATTCTAAAACTCCTTGAACTTTTCAAAGGATTAAGACTTATGCCTCATTAAGTAGATGTAACCAAATCTACTAAAGTTATCGGTAAAAGTGACGAAGTACTGAAAACCACCTCTAGTTGTAGAACTCATTGGTCCACATACATCTGTATGTACAAGGGCCAACAATTCATTTGCTTGCCCTCTCACTTTGACCAGTGAAAGGCGCCTTAGTCATTTTGCCAAGTAAATAAGACTCACATGTGTCAAATGATTTGAAATCAAATGACTCCAAAAGCCCATATTTATGGAGCTTCTGCATACGCTTCTCATTTATATGACCTAAACGACAATGCCAAACATAGGTGGGATTCAAATCATTAAGCCGAGGCTTCTTCGTATTAATGTTATAAACATGTGTATCCTCAAGATTTAGAATATATAATCCATTCAACAATTGACAAGTACCATAGAGCATGCTATTCAAAAATATCGTTTTCCCTCTTACCACATATAGTGGGACAAGATCTATATTCAACTAACTTCTAGTGAGCTTTGGCATCACTGCTAGAAAATTAGTGACATAGGTAAGCAACTCATTGCTAATCACATCCCAATGTGACTTTTGTTCATTGGGGTGGCATCCAATGCCTTGACGCCCAACTCCATGCCCCAAAGCCCAAAACCGTTTTGATACTTTGTTAAGCAAACCAATACTATGTTTGTGGATGTCCAACATCTACCCTAACTGGTTAAGATAAAAGACGACACCCTACTTTGGCAGACCTACCATGCAATGATCAAAACCTTTGTAGGTGCAGCTATTGGAAAGGGCATCAATAACTCTTAATTTTCTGAGGGAAACTATTATAACATGGCAACGATGCCTACCACACACAGACCATGAAAGAATAGTATGACAGGAACATAAATAAACATCACAGGCAATCATATTAACTGTGACATAGTATGGCCCTTCTCAGATGGTGATCTCCATCTCCATGGTTTCTATCCTTTGGGTCATCACGCTTCAAGCCTCCATGATCTTGTATGAGTCTATTACATATAATAGCACTATACAAATTACATAAGAAGAAGCATCACATATCGACACGTAGGTCGTACAACAATAGAACAGTCTTGGGCTGTAATTAACCATGACACACAAGCCATGAAAATTACAGGCGTGCACCACATACATCACAAGGCCATACCAGTCACAACATTCTCTACAAAAACGAGTTAAGCGTCGAATCTATGCGTGACTAAAAGCGGATCCGGAACTTCTGGCTCAAGGCCCGGAACTTCCAGCCGAAGCCCGGAACTTCCGGCCAAAGGCCCGGAACTTCTGAAATCAACCTTCTGTATCGAATTTATTTTGGCCCAGAACTTCCAGCTCAAGGCTCGGAACTTCTGAAAATAACCTTCTGTACGGAATTTATTTCTGCTCAGAACTTCCGGTCTAACCAAAACTTTCGAACCCGGAACTTTCGATCCAACCAGAACTTCCGAAAAGAACATTCTGCTCCAGGATTATTTCAGCCCGGAAGTTCCGGCTGGAGACCGGAACTTCCAAAAATCCAACGCAAGAATAATAGATCTAATCTATTTCCACCATATATCACCTATATGTGTATGATCCAGATAGAATACTACGCATGTAGGCTCTGATACCACTGTTGGGGAACAGGTAGGCTACGCTAGCATAAAACAAAACTTTTTCTACCCCGTTCAACCTAGGAACCATACGAGTAATGGGATTATGGATCGTTACCTCTAGTCATGAGACATGCTAGGGCAGCGGAAGAAGAGTTGGGAAAGCATGTCCTCTATCAACTCTACCCAGCTCCATCCAATCGTCGGTGGTGAAGACGATGCAGCCTTGTGATCCTCACGTCGAGATGATCAGCGCCACAATTACAGCAGCGCCTCTACGGTATCCACACGCACAGGGATGGGATCACCTCACGTCAGTATGCTAGTACCACGCACGAGGCTAGGGGAGATGCGGCCACATTAGGTGAGACCAGGGAAGACGTGGTGGCTAGGGTTAGGGGAGGTCCAACCGCAACAGCCTTTTGTGCCCTAGCCTCTCCTCTCCTTATATAGAGCCCACTGATGGGCCTTTAATCTACATTAAAGCCCACCAGATCTAATCTACACGTTTGGCCCGAAGATTCAGGTCGAGGCCCGGAACTTCCAAAAATAACATTCTGTATCGAATTTATTTCGATCCAGAAGTTCCGGTCCAACCGGAACTTCTGAACCAGAAACTTCTGGTCCAACCAGAACTTCCAAAAATAACATTCTGGCCGAAGCCCAGAACTTCTAATTCATCTAGAATTCGCCTCTAGAGCAGCCTCGGAAGTTCCGGTCCAACCGGAACTTCCGATTCCTCTAGAACTCGTCACCAGGGCAGGCCCGGAAGTTCAGGTCCAACCAGAACTTCCGGTTCCTCCGGAACTTGTCTTTAGGACATATTACCATCATTTTGATCTTACAAGAACTTGTGCTCTTGTAAAGGAAGAACTTTAGTTTTTATTGCTCACTCAAGTGCTCACATACACACACTTTGTGCAGCAATAAAAACCATCTAGCTTACATGAGGTGCTCCTATTTATAGAGGCAACGACCTGACCTCCAAGCACAACAGAAGCTTCCACACCACCGCCGCTGCCGCCACCACCACCACCGAAGAGGACTGACGCTGCCGAGCAGATCTACCGCTGGCCACTGCCTCTCTTCCCTCTCTTCCCTCTCAGAGTCTTGGCCTTATCTCTTGTGTAGGAAAGGGAATGTGAAGACATGCCTTAGGCTCCTAAAGGAAATGCAACATAAGGGTCAAAAATTGAGAGTTGTGACATTTAATGTGATTATGGATAGGTTCTGGGGTAGATGAAAAATGCAAACATCCTTCTTAATGCAGTGCTTAATTTGTGTATATCTCAAGATGATATACAAGTTACAAATTATAAAGAATTGAAGAGTGCCAAAGGAATGAAGCCAGATTTTGGTGTTTATGCGTCTCTAATCAGTGAACTTGTCAAGAAGAAACCCGTTGAATTGTGAGAGAGGAATAATAGATTACATTGGATATAAGATATATTACATTGAGCCTCAGGGGACCAATATATATAGGGGTACATTTGAAAAGATAAGGCAGACGATCTACAGATAAGGAGACAAGATATAATCTGATTATATCTAATATTATCTCTAACATATACTCTAACACCCTCCCGTAGTCCAAGCGTGAGCAAAGCGGACGCTTAGACTAGAGAAAATACAAATAAGAGTGCTCAATGATGATAGCCCTTTATGCCATAGTCGAGGTAGCCAAAAATGATGAACCCAAAGAAACGGTGGTCGAGGTAGCTGCGTAAGGTAGCCGTGGTCAATGTAGCCAAAGTCGAGTTGTCGATGATGAGATAGCCTAAAGCCACGGACACGTAGAGAGGCATCATGAAGTGGTCACGCATGCATGATGGTGCCGACGAACCAAGATAAGATGAAGACGTTGATGCAATCATAGCGATCGTTGAGGAAGAAGACGCCAAAGAGCTAATGTTGTCGAAGCCATTGAGGACAAGACGCCATGGTGTTGCTAATACCATACGAGCGAGGAAAGGGACCATCATGAATCTTATGCCATTATCAAAGGAAACTAGCAGAGAAAGCCTCCGACATGATCATGGCGCAAAGTGGCGAAGACGGAGAAGTGCCGATATAGCTCACTGTTGTCGAAGAAGATAGAAGTAGTCAAGAAAGATATGACAACCCTGGCGACATGGTGCAGTGGACGAAGACCAATAAAGCTAGGTAGAGATAGCTGGACCATTGGCCTAGAGCAGCGACAATGGCAACCAGAGGAAGACACGACGGCGATGCTTGAAATAAGCAAAGAAGATCTCGAGTGGTTAACGATGACCGAAGTGGTGATGAAGATGATAAGAGTAGTAACAGTGCGACCTGAGGAGACAACATAACGACAGCTCTATATTGATGCAGCGGTTAAAAACCCACGAGCAACAACATTGTGGCCCGATGAGGCGACGCAGTGGTAACCCAAAGCTTGATGGTGTCCTGCGTATAGTAGAAGAACATCCATCCCGGAGAGATCGGACACTCGATCAGATGATTAAGCCAAAGATGTGCGGAACCTCTAGAGTGAAACTAGCGATGCGCTAAGTCGATGATTGGTGGTAGGCAACACAAACTGATAGATGACCAGGGAGAAAAAAGCAGCATGCCAGCACAGCAAACTAGAAAAAAGCAACAACTCCGTAGATAACCCCACGCCAGCCAGATCATGTTTTTCTCTTTTTTTAACTGTATCATAATACGGTGAAACGGAGGCATGACTTCCAGCTAGCCCAAGGCAGCGGAATCAACGGAGCAAGAACGGGTGGCATGGTGTTTGAGGTGGCGGTGCTCTGCCGATGGGTCACGGGAAGGGAACTAGGTGGCACGTCGAGCAGCCGCACCGGCGAGCTAGGTGCAGGCCGGTTGAGCTGGGCAGCGGGGGAAGAGGTTGGTGGCGCCAGATATTGGTCTAAGCAGGCGTCAGGCTCACCGCATGAGGGCACCAGCCACGCCGAGCCACGCCACGTGATGCTGGCCTCCACGCCGTTGTTTAGGACGTCGTGCCATCGCCTTGTCAAGGTCATCAAATCTGACCTCGATCCTCGGTTGATGTGTGAGCAGTGGCCGCACAGGATCAATGCTGCGCGCAGGGAGAAGGCCGACGCTAGCGCTGCAGGGCATATGCCAACGGAGAACCGACGAAAAACCGGCAAATGTAGATAGCCGCCCTCGGAAGGATCAAGATCCGCTTCCAGGCGGCGGCAGCAGCGAAAGGATAAACGGCACTAGATCGTATGTTCTGATACCATATTAAATTATAAGAGAGGAATAACAGATTGGATTGGATATAAGATGTATTACATTGAGTCTCAAGGGTGATATATATAGATATACATGTGAAGAGATAGATGATCTACAGATAAAGAATGACATGATATAATCTGATTCTACCTAATGTTACCTCTAACATATACTCTAACAAAACCAAACAGAAGTTACCATTATAGATAACATCGGTGGATGAAGACTCTAGTTCTTTTTCAGCAGTAACACACTGGTTGATCTAGAAAACAGAGAACACAATGTGAATATTTAGGGATCACAAGCAGTGGCGGCTTCAGGAATTTTTTCGCGGGTGTTCCTATTTTCTACTTCAAAATTTTATAAGATTATAAACTTAAAATGCAATACAATTTTAAAAAAATATGTCATAAATATAACAATTGTATCTCATAACTTTATAAATATACTAAAATCAATATTTAGATGAGCTAATTTTTAATATCGGAGGTCTAATGGGTCAGATTCCAGAGTGGTTCAGGACCCACCTAGACCACCCCTGGAACCGCCCACGATCAGAAGCCCAGACAGAGGAATAAAATGAATTTAGTCACAATCGGCGTGCATATACTTTTCGTTTGAAGAATACACATGAGGAAGAAGTGGAGTTTGAAGTATTAACAACCTGATACTTTTTTTGATTTCATATACTTATACCACTATAATTTGTCGTACTTATAGTTTCGTACTTGTTCAGGGTGTTGAGAAATGTTTACCTGGAATAAGAGGCGTTTTCAGCAATTGGGATCCATGCTGCACGACCGTACAATGATGTGTTAGTTACGCCGTTGTGTTTGGCTCGATATGATCATCCTGGCTGCATGACAGATTAACACAGTTGCCTTCACTGATTCACAGCCTACTCTAGCAGGTCAGACTGACAGTCGCGATTAAGGATTTTTTCTTATGACCTTTTCTTGTGCTTATGAGAACTTGCCTACTTAAAGCATACTATAATTTTCATGAGTTTCCACCAAAAGCTCCCGTCTGCAGCTAAGCGTGTGCTTGATATGATCGATCAGGGCTGATTCTGAGATTTTAGGGGTCTAGAACAAACTAAAATTTAGAGTCCTGATATAACAATAATATCTTAAACTAATATAACAATAATACAGTACTTAAATTTATATATGTATATATATATATAATCTTATCGATACATAATTAAAATAAATCTAAAAATAAAAGAATAGATCTATTTATGGCAATGCCAACTAATCCAATGTTTGTTCACTAAAAGCATGTATGTGTTTTAGACATAAAAAATTATTAGGAAGAAAAAATAAGTAAATTATATTGAAAATGCGATATTGCTCATAATAATCCACATAATGTATTTAATAGACAATACACCATATGTAGATAAGGGTGAAAGTGGTTCGAATAATTTCTGACCGTATCCGAAAAAACGGATTCGGATTAGGATTTTTTTTATTCGGATACGGATTCAGATACGGATTTTTTTTCGGATACAGAAACGGATGTGATATCGATGATATCCGACGGATACGGATTCAGATTGGATAATCCTGATAATTCTTATCTGGATTATCCAGATCTGCTGGCCCATTAGACATTTAGGCCCAATTATTTATAGCCATCGATTTACATCTAGATATGTGCTAGGGTTACCTGCAGCCAACCGAGCCAAGCGCTAGGCCCTAGTCCCCGTTGCCGCCGCCGGTCCCCGACATCACCGTCGGCTGCCGTCTGTTAGGTTATGGGGAGGCTACGCTAGCGCTTAATTTCAAAATTTTACCCTGTTAGCCCAGGAACCATGCGTGTAATGGGATCATAAATCGTTACTTTCTAACGTAAGACGCGCTAGTGCAGCGGAAGAAGATATTGGGGAAGCGTGTCCTTGCTCAACTCTGTCCGTTCTCCGATGATCCAGTGATGGAGATCACGCGATCCAGTGACCTCCACTCAAAGAAGACGAGCACCACTATTGAAGCCGTGCCTCTACGGTATCCACACGTCCGGGGACAGGATCACCTCGCGCTAGTGTGCTAGCACCACTCATGAGATCCGGGGATATCGGTCACAACACTTGCAATCCAGGAGAGAAGAGAGGTGGCGGCTAGGGTTCTAGACCATGAGCAATAGCAGCAACACCTTGCAGCCTTTTCATGCTTGCTCCACCTCCCTTTATATAGTGCCCTGTCACGAGCCTTTAATCTGTATTAAAGCCCAATAGATCTAATCTGTTCGCATGGAACGAAACTTTCGGTTCTTATCGGAACTTCCGAAAATAACCTTCTGTATCGAATTTATTTCAACCCAGAACTTCTGGTCCAACCGAAACTTCCAGTTCGTCCAAGCAGGCCCGGAACTTCCGGTCCAACCGAAACTTCCGGCTCTTCCAGAAAACCAAAACTGGGGCTGGGCCAAAACTTTCGAATGCTCCAGAACCCGAAACTTTCGGCCCTCAGCCAGAACCCAGAGTTCTCTTGAGCACAATTCCATCAATCTCCCACTTGCACAAGAGCCAATTCTTGCAAGCTTTAAAATCTAATCCCCTTAAGCGTGCGACCCGATAGGTTTATATGCAAACGGCCGCTACCCGAAAACTATTTCCAAATCACCGATCAATAGCAGTACCTAGCAGCACATATTGACCCCCGAAAGCATACAAAGTCAAAATCATACTTTCTGAATCTTGATATACTCACGCACCAATCCCTTTACCACATGACATCAGTCAAACTCAAGGCGAGATTCGTGCCACCCTTGTTGATAGCTCGACACTTCACTCGATCAAGTAGTGGATTCAATCATGATCAACTCTTCGATCATAGTGGCATGGTCATGCACTTTCCAATCCGACTACCTCGAGGGGCCCAGAGACGTCTCTCCCGTTATGTAGGAGGGGTAAATTCCATCTTGACCACTCACATCCCACGACATGTTTCGTGACACACCCGAAAGCAACATTTATAACTACACTATTACGGAATAGCATTTGGAAGCCCCTAAGTGTGCTACTACACATTCTAGAATCTCCCGTTTAGAACAACATCATAAGACAAAGAGTCTCACAAATAAGTCATCAACTTGCTGATTAATCTAAAAGACATTTATTCAAGGAACAAGATAACACATTATCCAAATGTACATCAGCACAGACAAAATACGTTCTCTCACATACACTGGACTCACTCACGCAAGTATCTAATACCCATAGAGCTCAATTGCGCCTCATGTCTGGGCTGTGAGAGAGGCTTCGTCAACGGATCGGCTATGTTCAAATCCGTGTGCACCTTACATATCTTCACATCACCTCTATCTATAATCTCACGGATTAGGTGATAGCGCCACAGTATATGTTTGGACTTCTGGTGCGACCTAGGCTCCTTGGCTTACGCAATGGCACCACAATTATCACAATAGAGGTCTACTGGACTGGACGCACTAGGGACAACACCCAGCTCAGAAACAAACTTTCTGATCTAAACTGCCTCCTTTGCAGCTTCTAAAGCTGCAATATACTCTGCTTCTATCGTTGAATTTGCAACCATTTCTTGCTTGAAACTCTTCCAACTCGTTGCGCCTCCATTGAGGCAGAACACAAATCCAGACTGCTATCGCAAATCGTCTTTGTCGGTTTGGAAGCTAGCATCGGTGTAACCATTTATAACGAGCTCCTCCTGACCTCCATACACTAGGAACATATCCTCAGTCCTTCTCAAGTACTTAAGGATACTCTTTACTACCGCCCAGTGACTTTCACCCGGGTTTGACTGATATCTGCTCGTAACACTTACAGCATAAGAAACATCTGGACGTGTACAAAGCATGACATACATGATGAATCCGATTGCGAAGGCATACGAGATCGCACTCATCTTCTCCAGCTCATCAGGTGTCGAAGGATACTAACTCTTGCTGAGAGAAATATCATGTAACATTGGCAGAAAACCTTTCTTGGAATTCTGCATATTGAACCGTTTCAATACCTTGTCAATGTACATGCTTTGGCTTAATCCAATTAACCTTCTCGATCTATCTCTATAGATCTTTATGCCCAAGATGTATGCTGCCTCTCCAAGATCTTTTATTAAGAAACTTTTTCTTAACGAAGACTTGACAGCATCTACCATAGGAATATCATTTCTGATCAATAATATGTCATCTACATATAAGACCAGAAACACAAGTGAGCTCCCACTAGCCTTTTGGTAAACACAAGGCTCTTTCTCGTTCTTGATGAAGCCAAACCCTTTGACTACCTCATCAAAACGAAGGTTCCAACTCCGAGAAGCCTGCTTTAGCCCATAAATAGACCTTTGCAGCTTGTAAACTTTTCCAGCACTCTCTGGATCATCAAGACCTTCAGGCTGTGTCATGTACACATCCTCACTTAGGTTTCCGTTAAGGAAAGCCCTCTTTACATCCATTTGCCATATCTCATAGTCATAAAATGCAGCAATTGCTAGGATGATCCGGATAGACTTTAGCATAGCAACGGACGAAAATGTTTTATCATAATCAACACCTTGAATCTGCCTGAAACCTTTCGCCACCAATCATGCCTTATAGATGTGAATTTTTCCATCAACGTCTATCTTTTTCGTAAAAATCCATTTACACTCAATAGTTTTTACACCATCGGGTGGATCGACCAAGTTCTAAACTTGATTCTCTCGCATGGATTCTAACTCGGATCTTATGGTTCCAAGCCATTTCTTAGAGTCTGGTCCCATCACCGCTTCCGACTAGGTCTTATATTCATCATTGTCCAACAATAATACGTCGCGCTGCCCAGTGGTTAAAAACGCTAACCGCTCGGGCGCATGACTTAACCTCTCTGACCGACGTGGGGCTGGTGTCTCGACAACAGGCTCTGCAACATCTTCCATGTCGAAGTCCAGTTCAGTAGGAGCTGAAACACTTTCTAGTGGTTCTCGAACCTCTTCGAGTCACACCGTGCTCCCACTAACCCCTTTCGAGAGAAACTCTTTCTCAAGAAAAATACCATTCTGAGCGACAAACACTTTGCTTTCTTCTCGATTATAAAAGTAATATCTTTTGGTTTCCCTAGGATATCCCACAAAAAAGCATTTATCAGATTTGGGAGTGAGCTTATCAGACGTCAAACGCTTTACATAGGCCTCACAACCCCGGATCTTTAGAAAAGACACCCCGGGATGCTTCCCAGTCCATATCTCATATGATGTCCTCTCTACAGATTTAGATAGAACTCTGATCAGTGTGAAGCAGCAGTTTCTAAAGCGAATCCCTAGAAAGACAATGGAAGATCAGTATGACTCATCATCGACCGGACCATGTCCAACAAAGTTTGGTTCCTCCGCTAGGACACTCTATTCCACTGAGGTGTACCTGGTAGAGTCAGCTGTGGAACAATTCTACACTGCTTCAGATGATCATTAAACTCATAGCTCAATATTCACCTCCACGATCCGATCGTAGAAATTTAATTGTCTTGCCAGTATGATTTTGCACCTCATTCTGGAACTCCTTGAACTTTTCAAAGAATTCTGACTTATGCCTCATTAAGTAGATGTAACTATATCTACTAAAGTCGTCAGTAAAAGTGATGAAGTACTGGAATTTACCTCTGGCTGTAGAACTCATTGGTCCACATACATCAGTATGTACAATGGTCAATAGCTCGTTTGCCCTCTCACTTTGACCAGTGAAAGGCGTCTTAGTCATCTTGCCAAGGAAACAAGACTCACATGTGTCAAACGATTCAAAATTAAATGACTCCAAAAGCCCATCTCTATGGAGCTTCTGCATGCGCTTCTCATTTATATGACCCAAACGACAATACCATACATAGGTGGGATTCAAATTATTGAGTCGAGGTTTCTTCGTAACCTTGCATTGTTGTTGTAGATCATGGTACCTACTACAAAGAACACTTCCGTTTTTAATCTGTGACCTATCCTTGAAAGGGAGAAATTATCTAGAATAAACTTTATAGACTAGTACAGGAATTTGAGAATCGTTCTCAAATAGGAGAATAAGGATTACATTCTAGAGAAACCCCACCCTAATGAACCAACGGATAATACACCAATTGCTGAAAGGCGGGCTTATAAGAAGTTTGCTAGTGATTCAATTGATGTCAGCCGTCTCATGCTTGTCTACATGTCCTCTGAGCTTCAGAAGCAATATGAGGATAGGGATGCCTACGATATGATCGTGGGGCTGAAGGGCATGTTTGAGAACCAAGCACGGACTGAGAGGTATAATATCTCAAAGTCCTTGTTTGCGTGTAGGTTAGCGGAAGGCAGTTCAGTGAGACCTCATGTGATCAAGATGATTGATTACGTTGAGAACCTAGAGAAGCTTGGCTCTAAACTTGATAAAGATTTAGCCACAGATGTGATTCTTCAGTCGCTCCCTATGAGCTTTGAGCCGTTTATCATGAATTATCATATGAATGACATGAAGAAAACCTTGACAGAATTGCATGGGATGCTCAAGACAGCCGAGGAAAGTCATGTGATGATGGTTCAAAAGGAAAGTAAGAAGAGAAAGCGTAAGGGAAAGGCTAAAGCTCCAGATGCGATCTCGAGCTCTAAGTCTAATTCGGCTGGAAAGTCCAAGTCGGACCCTGCTAGCTCTGACACTTGCCACCACTGCCATAAGCCTAGCCATTGGCGGAGGAATTGCAAATTGTACCTAGAAGAACAAAAGAAAAAGAAGAGAAGTGTGACTTTCGCTTCAGGTTTAAATGTTATTGAAATTTATCTTGCTACTCGTCTAAGTAATTCATGGGTATTTGATACCAGATCAATGATTCACACTTGCAAATCATTGTAGGGGCAGAAAATGACTAAGAAGTGTGAAGATGGGAATTGGATGTTCGCGTCGGCAATAGTGCAAAAGTTGCTGCGTTGGCCGTCGACGTCTATTCTTTGTCGCTACCCTCAGGATTAGTTTTGGAGTTAAATAATTATTATTTTATTCTCGCCTTGGGCAGAAACATTATCTCTTCGTCATGTTTAGAGGAAGCCAGTTTTAAATTCGTAATAAAGAACAAGTGTTGTTCGATATTTTCTAATGGTATTCTCTATGGTGTTTGTCCATTGTTGAATGGCTTGTATATTCTAAATCTTGAGGATACACATATTGTAGAAAAATTTTCAAGCTCAAAAAAAATTGCAAATATCATATAGGCTCGAAACATTCTTTCACTCAAAATAATGGCTCTTTTGGGTTTGCCGAGTATTTTTCAAAATACACTCGGCAAACCCGAAAAATTTTTTTTGCCCGCCCAAACATGCCATCGCGATGTCCGTTAGTACCCATCTTTTCCGAGTGTATTTTTTTGGGCACTCGGCAAATGATTTGTTCGCCGAGTGTTTATAGTTTGCCAAGTGTTTTTTACAAAACAGTCGGCAAATCCTTCTTCGCCGAGTGCCCAAAATAATGCACTCGGCGAAGATTTTGGCACTCGACGAATTTGGGTTTTTCCGTAGTATCATTACCGTACACGACTTCTCTTAGTGAAATTCAGAGCGTATAGGCTCTACTGCACTGCTTATACTTGAGGATACAGATATATCAAAAGTCCTCCTGCAAAGTCTTTAGTTTCAAGATAATATTGATAAATTAGTGTAAGAGTTAAATGTTAAAGTCTTTTTTATTAATAAGAAAATAGTATCGTAAAGTGAAGTGATATATAAGAGTTAGATAAGAGACCATAGACAAGAAAGTAAAATGAAATTTTTAGAAACTGCTAGAAGGGAAATATTTTTAAGATGAGGTGAGTAGTATTGTACTCTGTCCGTCTCATAATATTATAACCTAGCTAAAACCAGATTATTTAAAATTTCATAGTATAACGAATCTAGATATTAACTGTCGAGATTCGTTGTACTATGTTGTAATATTATGAGACTGGACAGTAGTAAATATTATAAAGGCTACAAGAAAAAGCTGCTACAAATTAAGCTAAGCTATGCAATACTTGTACCACAGATATACTCGCGAAGATATGCATGAAGGAATTAAAATTTTCGTTTCGTCACGCGATCATATTGCAGCTCAGACTTCAGATAAGTAAGCAGATGCAAATCTAGCTTATATTCCAGTCTAGAAGACAAAACTGAGGGTATCGGTAAACTGAGCGCGCGGTGCATGGACGAGGAATGCAGAGAACGAATCGGTGGTACTTACCCTCCGAGGCCCATGGAGATGGCGCCGGCGGCGACCTCGGCGAGGCCGGCGGTGAGGACGAGCGAGGATGGCGCGCTGGCGCCGGAGAGCCCGGCGGCGAGGGCGAAGGGCACGGTGAGGCCGTCGGACACGCCCATGATGACGTCGCGCACCACCTCCCCCGACGTGAAGTGCCGCTCCCGGTGGTTCGACACCTTCTCCAGCATCGACCACGCCTCGCCGTCCATCGCCGCCGCCGAGGAGGAGACACGACCGAAGAAGCGAGCCGAGGTGCGAGACAGGGTGGAGGCGGGCGGGTTGCGCACGTTTACAGAGAGTGTTGGACTCTTTGTTCCCGGCTTCCTGTTTATATAGAGGAGGGTCATGTTTTACTTCTCACTCTAATTCGTTTTAGTACTATTCTCTATAACTATAAGTTATTTTAGAATTTCTAAATTTTTTATTTTTTATATATTTACTATTATCAAATAAATATTATCGTAAATAACTTGAATTTTTTAAACCAAAATAAATAAAGAACAATTAATTAATTTAAATTGATTTCTTAATTGGAATAATTGGTATGCAGAACTTCGAAATGGCTTATATAAAGAGTCACGAGCTTCTGATACTACTATTTCTAAGGTGGGCCCTCTCTGTCATCGGTACAAAGAACCACCTACGACGTGAAGTATAACTGTATAAGCCTGCATAGATGTTAACATATCTACTATTAGAAAACAACTCGTTAGATCCAAAGCACATCATGCCATTATCTTAGACTGGTCGATCACTAGATCTCAGCGGAATGTACTTGTCTATTATATTATCAGCAGTAGAAGGACGAAAATATACCACGTTTGTTATTAAGATGTAGTAATTACCACGTTACTCATAGAAATAACAGACCGTATTTATAGTTGATTACTTGATTATAGGTCTAGATTACAACGATGTTATGTGACTAATGTCTGCATGCAACTGTATTTTCCAGAAATAAAAACTATAGGTTTTTAGTAAGGTTTAATAAGCTAGAGTTTTTTAGAGGTTAGTAAAGTATTAACAATATAAGACTGGAGGGTGTACTTAAAATAATTTTAATTTAGTCCTGTGCAATTGCGCGAGAAATTTTCTGCTAGATCAACGTTAAAAGGTATGCAAAATTGCAAAACCCCACAGAAGAGGTTGTGAGAGTTTGATTTTCATTGTCCACGACCATTATTCTGGCATTTATCCCCATATATTCCACCCTTGTTTTTTTCATGCCTTTCCATTGTAACAAGAGGCCTATATTAGGCAATAGTACTAAGGATAGTCATATCTAGCGAGTATATGTTGTGCTTTCTCTGTATTAGATATGATTAAAGATGACAGTAGGGTACCCACCAATTTTGGATATATTCATGATAATATGTATTCGTTAACTTCCATTGACGAAAAAAGGACCATATCTATCATTCGTGGACAATGGGCATACAATTATACACGATTACATATGAAATTAGAGTTGTAAAATATGGACTTATTACTTAAAGATTAGGGATGCATACTTAGTTAGAATATAGTTTAGGTATAAATATACCCTATCATACATATAGACAGGAAACAGTTGCCATACATGTGCCGATTGATAGCAATATACATTTGCAAAAAAAAAAAAAACCGCAAACAAAATACAATATACAGTTGCCATACTAATTTCTAGATTATATATTAGACTTAGAGAATATAAGTATGATCAATACAAAATACAAAAATACTGATTTGTCTTTTAGAGATGGTGCTAAGACATCTCCCTCATTTATATGTGACTTGGCCCTTGATTATAACTGAATCCTTTATATATTCGTATCTATTAGCTTAAGCTTTTAGATAAACTAGTTGCTATATGGTAACTTGCTGAATAAAAGTTAACAGTGTCAAGAAGTTTCGGAGCCCAAAATCGTTACCGGTGCAATTATATCAGGAAACAATTTTAGGCTGCTTGTATTTCGCGTAAGAGATCCGAGAACCTAGTAAAGTACAACTAAACCGTCCACGCTTAAACTTTTCAGTAGAATGGTTGGTGCATTACATACTGAAATGTGGAAGGGGGACATGCATGGTTAAGAGTTTAGAATCGGTTCAGATTATGAAAAAAATAACGAAATGTGTGTGGTTGGATGATACAGAAGGGGTGCAAACGAGATGGATATTTTCTGTACCTCATGTAAGCTTATGGAACACATACGGAAGAGATAAATAAATAACCGGTATTAATCATGTATAAATCTGTATCCATAAAACATATGGATTATGCTTTAGGACATGAGATAGCATATATATGCTCTCTCACACACACACACATATATATACTAGTTAGATGTTCGTACTTTGCAACGGAGCCTTATTTTTAATGACAAACATCTATTTAGAACATAATATTTATTAAAACGCGTTTAGTAATATTACGATGATTAGAAACAATGTGATATATTCTTATCCGAAACAAATCATAGATAAGATTCAATTATGCATTAACATTAGCTATTACTCGTAAAAAAGTACATTGAACTATCTCAACTAATTACAAGTGATATATTCTTATCCGAAACAAATCATGAACAAAAGATCGACGCTTGGCATATCTTCTTTGAATCCTTTTATAGCAATACATAGTTCAAGCCACCACCAACCACAAAAAAATATCCTTCATGAAAATATATTCTACCAAATAAAACACAATCCAAATTCTGAACAATCTAAAAGAAGCAAGCAAACACCAAATATGAAAGTGTTAAAATAATGGCATTTTAACATTCCCACCGCCCCCTTCCGCCGCCCTACTGGCCGCCGTGGCGCCGCCCCCTTCTTGCTTCCGCCGCCCCCTTTATCATTAAGTTGTAGGTGTGAACAACGTTGGGTGTATGTTATTTTATTGCCTGGCTTGGAGATGTCAGCTCTTAACTCCTCTCCAAGCTCGTCAAACTCCCACCCACTTATCTCTTCAGGTGAGTATTTGTTAACTTCACCAAATTCTAATTCTAACTTTGCAAGCTCAGAATCAGGATCCAGCTGCTGGTCAGGTTTCGCTGGAGATTCTGGAGGGTCCACGGCTGCAGCTTTAGACGTAGAAGGTGCCTGAACAGGTGAAGGGCTTAATTCAGATCTCTGCTTTGTTGGGATCTTTGCTCTGCGGACTTCGATGTCTAATGTCGGCCTTTCTATAGACTCCAATGCTTCTCTAAGTTTCTCTATCTCAGAAAATAAGTTTCTGATCTCCACATCATCCCTCCTGAACAAAGAAAATTATATGGTGTTATCCAAGTGCAGGGATCTTTACCTCCGATTCTCTGAAGGATGAGAGAGTTGACAGTACCTAGAATTAGCCCCTTGGTGCTATAGGATTTTTTCCTACAAGTTAATAACGAAAAGACTGTTCTGGAACTAAACAACTTTCTATACCGGCCAAGATAAAATCATGCTAAGGGTGTGTTTTGTATGGCTCTAGATTCTGATTCTCTAGATTCTGATTCTGATTCTCTAGTGAAGTGATTCTGCGTTGAATTAGAATCAGCTCAGAAATCGTTTGACTAGATTCTGATTCATGTAAGAGTACGTTGGTATGAAATGACTAGTTCACCCTTGATCTTTTTGGGATCTTTAGTATTTTTTTAGCTTTTAGCAAGAAAAAATATGTCAAATTATTGAATTATGTAACTTTAAACATGTAGAAATGACTTGTTCAGAAATATATATCTAGACACTGTAATATATTATATCTATTATATATAAACGTGTATTGCAAATGTTTATAACAAATGTGCTATCCTCTAGATTGTGATATAGCTGAAGCTAAATCATCACGAAACCTATCCATATTTATATCATTTGTATGTGATGTTGATGCATCCGACGCATTTAAAGGTGCATATTTTTTGTATCTGCTAGGGATAGTTGGCACATAATCTAGGTCTTCATCACACATACGGAAATGCACGTCAGATGCATTATTTTCATGAATGAAGTTATGGAGACACATGGTTGTAGCCACAATCATCTTTTGCTTGTCCATCGGATAGGTCGGCATCTTATTAAGAATTCGCCACTTCATCTTCCACACTCCGAAGGTGCGCTCAACAACATTACGTAGACTTGAGTGCAAATAATTAAATAGTTCTTTTTCACCCGTTGGAGGGTCACCTCTCCTCCAATCAGGAACATGATATTTCTGTCCTTTGTATGGTGCTAAATAACCTGGTCTATTTGGGTAACCAGCATCGACAACATAATATTTTTTCTACAACATACAAATACATAGTTAATTTTAATATTCTAAGTTCCAAGTCGAAAGTTAAAAAATGTTGCAAATGCATGGTTACCTGATGGTGGGTGTGGAAAGGTTCTTATATCTGCCTCTAAAGCACGGTACAATACTGTAGTGTCATGCATAGACCCTGGTTGTCCAATTGATGCATATGTGAAACGCATATCAAAGTCGACAACCGCCATCACATTTTGGGTGGGATTTCCAGATCTGCCAATATATATAACATAATCTCTAGGAGGTGGTGTTGCTAAAATATGTGTACCATCAATAGCTCCAATACAGTTCTTAAAATACGGCCACGTCCTTTTGTCACCACTAATCCTAGTGTGCATAGTAGAGAAGTTCATGTCCTTAGGACATATGTAGTCCTTAGCCATCTTGACTGGGCATTTCAAAACTTCGTTGAACTTCCTACTAATTGTTTCCCCTGAATGCTTGAACGTGTTCTGAATTGAAGAGTTTGATCTATTTTGACCACAAATAGATAGAAAGATAGCTAGTGATTCCATAGAGTTCATATGCTTCGATGATTTTAACCCATAATCACTTACAAGTAAGTCATGCAACATATAAAAAAGTCTTTCATTCATTCTTAACATTATGTGACTCTCTCCTGGAGTATTCAAAGTTTCTTTCAACCAAACAAAGCCTGTAAGTTGTGATGTCATTGGTTCATTCTTGTTAAGATAAGTAGAGTAATACATACCAACAATACAAGATGCAACAACTATGTTATCTAATATTTTCTTCTGAATTCACATAATCTTTAAATAAAATATGTCGTCATCACCACTATCATCATCATAATCAATATCATTGTCAGAATTACTTCTATCTCTTTCGCCTTCACTAGAGGTCATCTGAACAATATGTCACAATAAGAATTAGCACTAGACAATATGTGACAACTTAAAATTAAAACAAAATAATATTGAATTGCATATCAAGTTTAGAACAAAATATAGTACTGAGTACCATATAATGCATACATAAATTTAGAAGGGTACAATCTTAGGGTAATATTTTTCTTGCTTCATTGTAAGCCATTGAAACATTTCTTCTAGTGTCTCTAGAGTCATAAACATCTCTCTTTCAGACCTCTTGGTTAAAATTTCAGAAGCAACAAAAAATTATTTTGTTCCAGGTACAACACCACATTCTCGTACTAACGTCATAACTGCTTTGATTGAACATTTCAAGTTATCTTATCTTCGTGCTAATGCATCACAAGAAGCACTTGTTTTTTCATTTGTATCAACAATCTTGTCCAAATAATCCTTGAACCATTCCTTCCCACTTAGTTTAGGCCTTTTTCCCTTCTTGTCAACAGAACATGATCTTTTTCTTTTCACACTTGGAAGTTGTACTTCTTCGCAATCTGATTCTTCATCATCTCCTTCACCTCCACCATCACCTTCACCACCTTCATCAGGCCTAGTATTGTTGGCGGGTAGGATCCCAGATGATGCATCCCAATGGTCTTTGCCACTATTTCTAAGGTCTTCAAACATGATCTTCAAACAATCTTCATTTTAAAGCCCTCGATGTTCAAACTTAGAACTTCCGGAAATGTCCTGTAATAGAAAAAATTTAAGCGTTAAGACAATAATATATACAGGAATATGTAATAGAGTGTAACATATTTAGGACAATTACCTTTTTTAGTTTCTTCCACCTTTCACTATCACAAGTAACAGTATCCTTCGCTTCATCCCATCCTAATCCTGTTTGCTTTAACAAGGCCTTCCATGCAGTATATTCCCGCTTCAATTTATCCCATCTGTTCTTGAACTGTAATTTTGTGCAACTTACCCCCGTCCTTTCTTTAAATTTAGTAATCACATTGTCGTACCCTATTTTATTTAAATGGATACTTGAACAATTTCCAATTGTCACTTGTTCAGAAAAAATCTCACAAACAATCATAGTTCTCTCGTCGGGCCATTCAGCACCACTAGACATCTGCATTATTCCATATCAACTCCGACATCCAGAAAAACCAAGCATATTCACTCACAATGAACAGCAAGTGGCTTACTGTCTTGTCCATAGCCACATATGCATGACATCAATTATCATATTGAAAAAGGCAGAAACTTTCAGTCCACCAGAGTAAGAAACTTTTCAGGAAAATGATATAGTTACAGATACTGCAAGAAACTATTGCTAAGAAATAAATAAGGGAAAAACTAGCACAGCCTGAGAAGTGTTTAACAAATGGTTATATATGATATTATCAGTTCCTACTTCCTATTCCTGTACAAGAGACCATATTTTGGAATTTGCATGCAAGACAACTAGCACTTAATATTCAGCTCTGAGGGCTACCATCTAAGCAGGTTTTGCATTTGTGGCAACACCGACTACAGCTCTCCTTGCATTCTAATACTAATCTAATTGTTGTATTCTGTTGTTAGCTATGTTCTCAGAATTAGATGCCAACAGAGTAATCTCTTTGGCATGTCTTTTTCACTAAATTTTGTCAATTAGATGCATTATTTGTGGACAGGTCTTGATGGTTTACTAGCATTTGCTGGGCCAGCGACAAAAAGATTGAAACTTGATTGGCCGTCTTGTTTCAGAATAATTTTGAGCTGGCTGGAATGCTAAACCCAGGCATGGAAGAACAGAAAACAGACAATGTGGTAGGCTCAATGTAAGATCAACGAAACCTTGCTGACAGAGAGAGAGGATCCAGAAAGAAACCTTGCCGAGGGGAGGACGCTAGCGACGATTGAGAAGCCGTCGCTTGAGAAGCCAGGGAGGGGCGGTGATGGTGGCAGCCGTGGAGCAGCGTCTGCCAAGGCAGGTTCAGGCGCTGTGCGGAGGGGCACTGGCGTCGTGCGGAGGGGCGGCGCTGTGCGGAGGTGGACGCAGCTGTGCCAGGCGAGGGCGTGGGGGAGGCGAGAGGAGAGAGCGCAGCGGCAGCCCAGATGCGAGAGAGAGAGCGTTGCGGCAGGAATACGCGAGAGGAGAGAGCGCAGCGGCCGGCGATTCGCTTGCGAAGCAGGTATTTCGCCGATTCTGTTTCGCTGTGCAAATAACTGAATCACTCCATAGCGATTCCTCCGTAAATCAGGTGTAGTTTTCTGCATTTGGAACAGATTCAACCAATTCTATCCAGAATCAGGACAGAGAATCTGTACCAAACGCCCCCTAAATTAAGCATGGAAGACAGAAAGAATAGAAATAAAACAAATTGACTAACCTTGATACCAGAAAGACTCTCCAGGAAGTTCAATTTGTATGTGTTTGTCTTGAAGCTATAAAATGAACAGCCCAGACCTGGCAGTAGTAGCACCCCGAGATTCCCCTTTTCTGGTCTGCATACATGATATGTAAAAGGCTCATGAGAAAATTGAGAAATTTTAAAAGCTAAATTAGATTCACCTATTTACACCCAGATACAAGATTCTTGAGATATTTCCTATCAAAATGATAACTTTTCCACTATAATTGTAGCTATACAAAGGAGAGGAGGTACACAATATGAGAAAGAGCGAATACAAGTGATGCAGTAGAAAATACCATGAAACCAATTTATTTCTAGCACATATGTATTGAGTATACAAGGCTTATATCAAAACTAATCTGCCCTGCAATAGAAAATGTCGGGTTGAAGTGTGCAGTTTTTCACGAGGCTTTGATACCATTTTAAGCCGGATGTTATGTACATGTAGAAAATAAGTCATTCCAGTTTCAGTGTAGATGATAAGAAATAATCACTTCCTTGTAAATAATGATTTGTACCTTATCATACTTTTCAAACTCATCACGTTCTTCTTGACTACAGTTTCTCTCAATAGGAGACACATTAAGCATTCCACTTCGAAACTCTACAAATGTACCCCTGATCAAATAGTTACTTGGTCCATAAAGAGCTGTTGTCAATGGGAATTAGTTGATAGGTTTATTCACTGACCTTTTAATTGGGATGTCCAAGTCAGCAATGCAATGAAGAGTGAAGTTCATAAATTCCTGGAAAGAACAGGTATCATCAATGGCAGTGGCCTTAAAATTTATCGGTGAAAAGTGCAAGAATATAACTGAAAAAAGGTTCACCTTTAGCTTATCATCTCTGAGAAACGATTTCAAACTCTGCAGGGCACAAAACATTAAGTCCAGGGAGCACCCAATGACTAAATTCGCTTTGTCTGTCAACGCTAGATCATTCAAACATCGGGTGAATGGAAACAAGAACCTTACTAAAATTCCTAGCTAGGAACTTGATAATCTCCAAGTGAAATTATAAACAGTATATAATGCATATTTGCCTAGAGACTTACTTGAGTACCAATGAGTTCGTCATTCTTGTGCGCAACCAGACCATTCTCAGAGAAGCAGTAATCGTAACCGGTAATAACTTCTGTGCATATTCTTTCTACACACACGACCCTTCCGTGGCTGCACTTCTGTATTCACGGGACCAACCCTGTCGGAATAAGAGTCATGCTGTCAGATTCCAGTAATGTAGTTCTAAACCAACCACCATAAGAGAAGGCAGTCGATCTGCATTACATGGTGGAGCATCCAGGCACGGCCATGAAAACATGAGAAGTGGCAAGGCCGACATCAACCCAGTTCAACGAGGCAATCCCATCATCGGCTCGCCCTCGCTTTCCAAACTTCTTCAGCATTCCAAAAACAAAATCTGAAGGCATGATTCCCTGAGCTGACTGTGTCCTTACTGATGCTACCAAACTGGTGGTGATGTTCAACAAGGCTTCTACATCGGCAATCTGCTCCCTAGACCTCTGAACTGCAGCAGAAAGACAGCGGTGATCAGATGTCATTCTATCAATAACATTCGGTCATCAGTACTGCCTGATGCTAAAACCAGCAAATAAACACCCTCCCTAAGAATTTTATTTCACTGCAACGGAACACACTACCATAGAACAGGTTTTCTCTGTATTATGTAACACTTTTTGAAAGGTAGATTTGATCACTAACAGAACTATACCAATGTTAATAACGCACTGTCACGTTGAACAACATTGACAAATCAGCACACCTGAAATTCTATTTTGCAATTAAATGATCAGAAATGCTACTGTCTACAGAAACAAAAGCTTGTACCTGACACGTTAAATTAACGACATTACATGCTGTCCAAATAAATCAATTTTACCAACGAAAAACTGAAATCTCGCTTGTGCAAGTGAGTGATCAACCATACCAAGATGGTGTAGGCTCTCCACCTCCGTGAAGATGGCACGGAACTTGGCCAAATCCGCGCTGGCCATGTCCAGCCGCCGGTCCTCTAACCCCTGGCTCCCACCCTGCACCGGCGTCGCGGTCGCTGCCTCCTCTCCACGTCCCTCCCCCTCCACCTCCACCTCCACCATGGCCATCGGGAACCCTAGGATGATCTCGAACCGAGAAGACGAAGCAGAGAGATGGGGTGGGAGTCTAGGAGTACGAGAAATCTAGAAGCAGTGTACAGGGAAGGAACCGGAGGAAAAGGAGGGGACGGGGTATTTGAAGATGGTCAACAAATTAGGCGGAGTGGACGTGGCCGACGGTTGTAGACGGGACATGGTAGACGGTTGCGCGGGAAGCGGGTGGCGGAGGCGGTGGTTGCCAGATTTGGGGGCAGTGAGCTGCCACTACGTCACGGGCGGGGGAGGCAGAGGCGGAGCTGGCCGCGC
>KE372571.1:9295-28358 GCA_000418225.1 Zizania latifolia | reverse complement strand
GTTGCGCCCAGGGGTGGGCCGCGCAGCCACCTGCCCGCGCGCCACGTGGCCAAGAAACGGCCACGTGGCCTACTCGGGGGGGCTATCCCCCACATACCCGGAACTTCCGAAAACAACATTCTGTATCAAAAATTATTTCGGCCCAAAACTTCCGGTCTAACCGGAACTTCTGAAAAATCCGACGACAAAAACAATAGATCCAATCTATTTCCATCACATATCACCATATGTGATCGATCCATATCGAACACTACGCACGTAGGCTCTGATACTATTATTGGGTTATGGGGAGGCTACGCTAGCGCTTAATTTCAAAAATTTACCCCGTTAGCCCAGGAACCATGCGTGTAATGGGATCATGGATCGTTACCTTAAGCCTCGAGACGCGTCCGAGCAACGGAAGTAGAGTCGATGAAGCACGTCCTCGAGCTACTCCTCACGGCTCCGTTCGTTCATCGGTGATCCGGCGATGAAGACGACATGATCCTATGATCCGACGATCTCCACGGGAAGAAGACGAGCACCACTATTGGAGTAGTGCCTCCATGGTATCCACACGTCCGGGGACAGGATCACCTCGGGCCGGCGTGCTAGCACTACTCGCGAGATCTGGGGAGATCGATCACAACACTTGCAATCGAGGAGAGAGAAGAGAGGTGGCGGCTAGGGTTTGGTTAAACCAACATCAACCAGCAGCAATGGCAACAACCTTTTTCGTGCTAGCCCATCCTCTCTTTTATATAGTGCCCTGTCATGGGCCTTTAATCTGTATTAAAGCCCAACAGATCTAATCTGTTCGCTTGGACCGGAACTTCCGGTTCTGACCGGAACTTCCGAAAATAACCTTCTGTATCGAATTTATTTCGACCCAGAACTTTCGATCCAACCGGAACTTCCGATTCGTCCAGGCAGGCCCGGAACTTCCGGTCCAACCGGAACTTCCGGCTCCTCTAGAAAACCAAAACTGGGGCTGGCCCGGAACTTCCGGTCTAACTGGAACTTCTAGATGCTCCAGAACCCAGAACTTCCGGTTCCCCCAGAATTCTCTTGAGCACAATTCCATCAGAATCCTCACGTCGGAGCAAACCACGTGCGCCAACACGCCCCACACTAGGGCACGGTCGCCAGAACAACACCAAGAGCACCACCGCACAAACAGATAGGAAAGCTAGCCCCCTGAGCCCTGAGCTGCCACTCATACAGAGAAGAGAGGAGAGCAACTACTACCAAGGAAGGAGGGGGAGGAGCGGTGGCTGCAAGGGAAAAGAGGACCACCAGAACCATCGTCTGGCCAATGCCAATTCGCGTGCAGCTGGCACTACCAACTCAAGCTACTTTGCACGCTCTAGCCAGCCAGAGTCCAGCCAACTTTGTGGCAGAGCAAGCCACGACACCCCGCTGCCAGCCGTGAGGAGAGGCAGCCAGGGAAGGAGAACCAGGGGCCGCCCCGAGGCCATCGCACCGCCGCGCGCTGCCCCACGGCCACCGATCGATATTAGGCCATCGCGAGCAGCACAACGGCCACCATGCACCGCTCCACGGCCGCCGCACGGCGCTAGGCTGCCACACGCCACCCCAAGGCCGCAGTGACCACCCCACGCCACGCCGCGGCCATAGCGCGCCCCGCCGTGGCCTCCACACACCGCTGGGGCGTCACGCTCTGCCCCGCGGCCACCGCGCGCTAGCGGGCCACCACACGCCGAGCACAAGAGGACCTCGACGACAGAGGGGAGAAGAGGCAGAGGAAGAAGCGAAACTGAGCGCACGAGGGAGGGGAGCAGCGGATCTAAGCGCACGGGGAGGGACAGAAGAAGGGGAGATTGCCCCGCCGCTGCCTTCACCGCAACCGCTCGGAGCTCCAGCGATGGCGAGGGAGAGGAGGGGTAAGTGGCAGCGGCGGCTAGGACATTAGGGTTTTGCCTGAGCCGTCGCCAGGGACGACGACACAGCAACTATATGGTTCAACACATGAAAGTCATATGTTTATGTTTAATAAATATATGTATTATATATACTACACCCGTTTCAGAATGTAAGTCATTCTGGTATTATCTAGATTTATCTATATATCAATGCATCTAGATTTATTGATCTATTGATAAATCTAGACAAGGTCAGAATAACTTACATTCTAAAATGAAAGTAATATATGTATGTATATATGTGTGTATGTATGTTCTTAAATCTGATCCTGAGACAAATATATGGTACAACACGTGAAAGTCATATGATATCCAATATTATCTATATCTGATTTTGAATTCGAAGAAAACTATTATATATAATAGGATAGAAAGAGCGCTGTCCGACTGTATAACGGTCGAACACTACGGTTCTACCCAGCGCAGTATAAATTTCATGGCACCAAACAACGCAGACCGGCAACTAAAGCACCATAAGAAATGTATTACAGCGGGGTGGTTTCGCTGATCCCACAGACGACAGCGGCCGGCGACAGCGGCCAGGACCGACTGATTGTGTCAAAAGGCCTCAGCTGCGGAAAGCGAGCTGAATTCATCTCAAAAGAGAGCACCAAGATCTACTATTTGATAGGATAGAGCTTATTCAAGATCTCGATCCACAAGGATATATTACAACGAACCAAACGAATGACAAAGGAGAGCTCTTTTCCCTTATTACGAACTTTTCACTTTCTGCCCTGAATCTACCCGTCTAAGCTCCGTTTGTGCTTTTGCCTGAATCCGCTCGGCCCTAGTTCTTCTCCTCGGCACGCTGCTTCTCCAGTTCTTCGATGAACCTCACGAAATTGAGAATGATCCTCTTGCCTTCTGGGGTGATGATACTCTCTGGGTGGAATTGGACTCCCTGAAATGGCACCGACGTTAGCACTTAGCACCCACAAGAGGTGTGCGGAAATTTCACAGGTTCGGCCTGTGTAAACCAGAGTAAATTCACCGGTGGTGGCAAGCGTTGAGTGAGATATACCTGGATATGCTTGTACTTCTTGTGGCGAGCAGCCATGATAAGCCCATCTTCAGTCCATGCAGTGGCTTCCAGAGCGTCATGGGGGAAGGTTTCCTGCTCAATCACCAAGCTATGGTATCTTGCCGCGGTAAATGGGCTGTTCATGGAAGTGAGGATCATGTCAGATTGAAAAACTACTCTGGTAAAGTACTCTTGTCATGGCTAAAAAAATACAATGACTCTATGATCTCAAATGGAAATAGCCATGTTTTTTCCCCTGCTCAAAGGGAATGAACATTAGCATACTGAATATACTATGATATATATGCAACAAATCTTTTCTACAACTCAAATGCGGAGTACAAACTTCTGCAACATGGAAAGTTTCATGCGTTAGCAAGCAACTGCACGGCACATGTCTCACAATTGGTCAAATGAAAAATAAAGGCTCTAATGAGGTGAAAAAAGAGCTGAGCAGCTTTCCTACTTCTCATCAACCAACAGATTTAATCACAAGATGTATGCAGCACCATCAATTGAGTGCTATGCAGCAGGATGGCACTTGAAGACTAGAAGTCTAGAAAACCGAGAATTTACAAAGAAAATGCATGCTAGAAACAAAAAAAACTTGATTGAGTAAATGGTGCAGAACTCATACTTTGGCAAGCCATTGAACAAAGCCTTTCCTAATTCTTCATCATAGTAAACTGGAGAGCTTTTTCCATGCATGACACCAGAAGGAGCACGGATAATTTTTCCTGAATTTTTACATAACCAACTTTGTCAATAAGATAAAAGCAGAGGTTGTGGAAAAATGTTGTGATCCAATATAAAGCCTAACCTCCAAAAGCCTCGCCGATGCACTGCAGACCCATGCAAACACCAAAAATTGGGATGGTAGGTCCAAGTTCCAGAACAGTCTGCAACGATATACCTGAATCTTGTGGCTCACCTGAAAATGAAACGTGAAAGTAATTGTTATACACTTATACTCAGGCCTATACTGTATTACTGTCAGGAGATTCACAAGACATACCAGGCCCTGGAGAAATAAGTATTCCTCTTGGGTTCTTCCTACAAGAGATAAAAAAAGAAGGCGATTATCATTAGAACACTGAGAAGTTTTTACATGTATAACACTTTTTCTTTGGAGTACAAACCAACTAAATCACAATTCATTATGTTCTCCAACACAATACCTCTTTACATCCTCTATGGTAAGCTCATCATTGCGATACACCTCGAAGTTCAATCCAAGCTCCCCCATATACTTCAGTAAAAGAAACTCTATGTCAGCAAGACATCTTTTTCTCATATGACGTATTCCAATAAAGAGTTACCACAGTTTCTGAATTACATAGAAACTGACCGATCTACTACTACAAATGCACAATACACTAGTCTCCATGAATAGTGTGACAAGAACATTGCTAGAAATTGCTGGTGTTACAAAGCACCAATGAAGTTGATTTGTTAACTGGTTAGCATCAATGAAGCTGATGTACTAACCATGCCATAAAGCTTGGAAAATGCACAACAAAATACAAGGAATTTATAAATGACCATTATTTGTTGGTATGGAACAATTTGACAAACATGTTCTAAAAAATTGCCTGGCTTTAACCAGTGGTACAACATGCACATCCGTACAGCACAACTCCAAATACACCTCTTGTGTTTGACAACTGATATAACAATATGGATGGCTGCTCAGGATAAGCAAACACATTATCTCCGAGTGTTTTTCTACCTCATAACCATTTAAATCCATTTTTTGGTTTGTTATATCCAAGAAAATATTATTATCCACACATATAATTTTTATAATTTTACTAGAAAGACACACGAATACACCATCTTTAAATATTAATGAATAACAATTCAGTAGTCCAACTTCGAGACCCAGCACCATTAATACATAAATGCAAAATGGTGAGCCCAGCACATTTGGATGAAAGTAGTTCCTGTGTAACCATTCTAAATACCAAATATTAGGAAAAGTAGTAAGCAGTTGAAGATAGCACACCTTTTTTAAGGGGAGAAGAGAGACTACTATAAAGGCCATAGATTCCGACAAGCGGCAGCTAGCTACTGAACAAATCTAGCATTCATCATTCTAGCTTGTAACTGCCAAAAACAATAACGTGAACACTGTGTAGGGTGTACAAAGCATATGTTTCTTATCCAACCTTTCTTTCTAATAAGTAATAAGCAATATGGATAGACTTGTCTGAAATCCTACTCTGAACTTCAGTTAAATTTCTGTTGACATTACTTTCTTGTGAAAAAATATGATAGTTGTTTGGATATAGGGACATGAGGGGTGGGATACGGGCTGAACTAATCCTAGCCCTCCATCTACGGGTAGGATTAGCCCACCCGATACTTTTCCTTGTCCCACCGTTCCCAAATGTAAATGTTTTGACACTAGCACATCATAATCAGCACATTCTTGTGAGTACATACTCGGTCATTTGATCATAGACTATAACCAAGTGTTGTTGGAAATGTATAAAACCGTCAAACATACATATTATTCCAACTGCAAGTCTGCAGCTATACGACGAGAGCAGAGCGATGGGATTGGGGCATTAGAAGCAGACATCTTCTCCGAAAGAAGAACACGGACATTGGACAAGCAAAAAAATAATCGAAGATAAAAAATAAACTCTTCTAGCACAACACAAATAAATCGGAATCCGTTAAAAATAATTAGTAAAATTTATTTCAATACAACAAAAGTTAAAAATGGTATTTTTATCCGATCCAGGAATGGATAATATCATAAAAATGTAGGGAGCACGGCACATATATCATCAAGTAATTAATAAAGGAATAGGACACAATTAACACGTGAAATCATATACCTGGCAGAGGTTATAGGTAAAGCTGTCGTAGTTGTCGATGACAACGATGGGCTGCTTCTCCGTCGCCAGGTGTTCGTCGAGGTGGGCCACCGGCGTCGCCGCGGCCGACCCGGCGGCGGCGGCAACAGGAACTACCGCCCTCGCGCCCCTAACGACCAACCCACCGTTCACGAAATCTACAGGTCGGAAATGCCAAGTCAACACGAGATGCGCCAAATCCGCCTTAAGAAACGAGTGAAACGAGACGAACAGGAGCGATTCGTACGGGGCGCCGCCGGGAGGCGCGCGAACACGGCCGCGCTGGAGGTATCTCGAGAACGCACCGCGGCGGCAGCCGGGGAGGAGGCGGTGGCGGCTAGGTGGGAGCACGCCATCTCGGCGAGGCAGAGGAGGATGGGAAGGGGGTGTTTTGGGGGGAGTCGGGTGTGCGTGGAAGGGGGGGTGGAGTGTGGTTTTATAGCCCGTTTTGTTTGGGTTTTGGATGAGGTTGGAAAACCTGGGATGGTGGATTTTGTCATTTCGCTACCCCGTGTTACACCTGAAATAAACTGATTAGTAAATCACTATCAAGTATTAATTTCAGCGTATTTATACTTATTTTATTGTTACATTTTAAAAAGTAGTTTATCTTTATATTTTAAAGATTTTATAAATACTAGCCTCACATATATTCTGCAACAATAGATTTAACAAAATCAGTTACGTGATTTTTAGGCTAACCATTGGCTCATGATTAATTGTTTTGATTACTATCAAACATTAACAGTAAAAAAATTTATTACTGTAAAACCAGGCTAACTATGGTCAAATGAGACAGATTAGCGTTAAAACTGACCGGTTATCATCCTTCGTTTGGTTTGATAAAACCTGTGACCAAGCGGCGGCGACACAACAGAATCTTTCCTCGCAAAAAGGAAAAATCTTGAGAAAAATACGGGATGCCTCGCCCGTTACGGCACGTCCGCGCCACCGCCGTGGCGCGCCCGCCGCGGCCGGATCGATCGACACGTCGTTGTCGTCGTCCGTCCAGAGCGGAGCAGTCAAACGTTTTACTCTCGCACGGGCCGCGCGTCCCACCACCGGGCGGCACGAGGAAACGGCCTCTTTACGACGCCTCTAACATAGCAACATGCCACTAAGCCTGTGTTTTTTTTTTCTTCTTCTCCCCCTTTCTTCCAACGCTGCTCGCGGCGGTGCTGGACTGCCGGTGCAAACGCGCGTGCGTTGCGTCGCGCCGCTGTGTTGGGCAAGCAGCGCGATGCCGGTCACGCTCCGCTGCATACGCTGGAGCAAACTGGGGTTGGTAGGTGGCCGGCTCGAGCTCGAATGGTCTAATGTTGGAATTCAGAGGGATGGGTCAAGATTTTTACACGGTGAGTGGGTTATTAATAATTGATCAGCTGCGCTGCTGATCGGAATATCGGATCGATCTCCACTGACCACGCAGCCATGCTGTGGACTGAACACTTCAATTTTCAACTGTTTGACCGTAGTGCGTACGTTATGCGGATTCTGTTCTTCACGCTGCTTTCTGGGTAATTGCGAGCACTGCATATATGCAGCTACTCCTCCAGATGCGTGCATACTTTTAAACAGACGAACAATGTAATCGCTATGTTTTACGTCTTATTACAATCTATTCACGGCTTCACGCGTGTGTTCAAATTGATTTCTACCTAGCCGAAAATGACACGCCCCAGTTAACACAGCATCATGGTCCCATGGAGATCGATGGGAGCTCGTAAACTTGACAGGGGATGCAGAAAGGTACGTAGCTCGCTTGAACACTGCATGCCAAAACAACCATTTTTATGATGGCGATCTGCAGCCCCAGACTCCCAGCACACTCTGCCGTTTACCCAGTCCCGGACGAATGTTACCTGCTGTCTCGTATTTATGGGACTGGCAATTCATCAAGGAGAGAGATTTGGGTAGCCAGATGAAATGGATGGCCGTCGCCGGCAAGAAGGTTGCAGGTGTAGGGTCCAGGGATCGATACTGAAGGTTCCAGGAGGTTGCTCTCTGTCTCTGTGGTTCCTGTCGAGGTCGTCGAGCAGCCTGAAGAAAAAACGCAGTTTCTTCAGAAAAATTCAGAGCATCGAGGCCGATGGGCTGGGCTGGGCTGGGCTGGGCTGGGCTGGGCGAAGCCCAATCCCAAAATGCGGCCAGGCCCCTGATCCGTCGTGTCGCCGCCACGCACCCCCACCTCGCCCTCACGGAAAAAAATCCGTTCCCGAATTCCCCAATCCATCCCGGAAAAAATCAGATCAGGTTCCCCGGCGCCGCACCACCAGCACCAGGCCACCAGCTCCAGCTCCTCGCCGGACGGGGGATATCTCCCCACCACCAGCTCCGCTCCTCGCGCTCTCCCGAGCCCCGTTCTCCTTCTCCTCCTCCTCCTGCTCCTCCTCCTCCAGCTGCTTCTGCCCCGCCGTGGGGATCTTACGTCGTTGTTGCCCTCCAGCCTCAGCCAGCCCGGTTTCCTTCGGTGCTCGTCGTTGAGTTTACCGGCTGCGCCGGGTGTCAGTGTGCTGTCCTGCGATTTGACCTTGGAGACGCTTGCCCTATTGCCTCCTCATAAGCTCTCGTGTTTGTTTCGACATGACAGCGATTTGATGCTGCCACGCTGTTTGGGAGGTAAGCTAAGCTTCTTGTTACTGTATCGCATTTCCTATCCAACACACTTGTTTTCTAGGTATGAGATTGGTAATTTGGCGTCAGACATTAGATATTCATTAATACCTTCAATCTTGTTTGATTGTTTCATTTAATCATTTCTACTGATAATAGATTGATATTACAGCAGCCTACTTTTTTAGGTTTTGTATATTTTTCAATCTTTATGCAATTATGCACCCTGTGCTCCATCTTGATACTTCCTCGGTGATATGACTGCATGCCTTCGGGCCTGGTAATTACAAGCCTGGCTTTGCCTGGGGTTTCAACAGGTCCTGTTGAAATTTTGAAAAAAGGGTGCTGTTTCAGTTGTGTGAGTTTGAGGTCCTTTCTCATAAGATAAATTGCAGTAGTTACTTGATTTTTTTGTCTTCTTTGGTCTTTAGCTCTGTAGGGAGGGGTGGAGCCAAAAAATATATCACGCTAGGGCTGATCTAACTATTATTAACTAATTATTTAAATTTTTTAAAGATTTTCATACAATTTTCATAGCAATAAGGAGCTAAGGGTGGGGTTCAAGCCCCAGCCACCCCACCCCTGTCTGTAACTATTTTGGATGCCCTCATTGTGCAATATATTCTTCATGCCTTACATTCCCAGGTTAAATGGCAAGCAGAGCAAGGTGGGTAGCGAAGTATACAAAGGGTCTTGTTGACGTGCTTCATGAGAACAATATTGCACACTACCGTACCCAAAATGGATGGAGAACTGATGGGTGGAGGAAAATCGTTAGTGACTTCAACGAGAGGTACCCAGATGCAAAATTTAGTAAAGTTCAAGTTCAGGAACACGAGACCCAATTGAAGAGAGATTATAGATTGGTAAAATCAATCCTCCAGCGGGAAGGTGTTTCCTGGGATCAGAATGCGTCTATGATTAGAACGACTGATGAAAACTGGGATGAGATAATTGAAGTGAGCTTCAAACTCTTCCGCTCAAGACTCTAGTCTTCATTTATACAATCAAGTGAGACTTTAATCGTGTTTGTTTATTTGAATTTTCTAGGAGATGCCCAAGGCACGGAAGTACCAAACTAAGAGTTTTCCGTTGCTTCAATCGCTGGAGCTGTTATTTGAAGGTACCTTCTGTCAATTCAAATCGGCTCAGGACAAGCATTGCTGTGCGCTTTTGCCTTTGCTTTTCAGAAACTAACATGCTCTACTGGGTAGGTGACATTCCTGAAGGGGAACACAACTTAACTCCGAGCAAACCTCAACTTGCTGTTAGTAATGTTGATGAGGGAGGCAATAACGTGAGCACACTTCCAAGCATGCCTGGAAGACCTTATGGAATGGTTATTGCAAGCATTGATGAAGGAGAAAACAACATCGGCGTGCTTCAGAGAACTCCAGAGTTAGGACCACAAGGTCTTGATGATCTCGATATCCTGCAAAATCCAACTGAAGAGGTACTGGAAAGACCACAGCATGGTGAGCATGGTGCAGACCCAAAGCCCCCAAAAGCTGATGAACCAGCGCACTCAAGCTCTTGCATAGAACCTCAAAAAGACAAGCGCAAGAAGCGTAAGATCCCTGACATCCAGCAAACCATGGAGGCTTATCTGGAATTCAGAATGAAACAAGCTCGCTTTAAGGAACAAACAAAAAAAGACGGAGAACAGTTCTCGATTTCAAGGTGTATCAAGGCATTACATACAATGGCTGACATATCTGATCAGGTCAAGGTTCTAGCCTCTGATATTTTCAAGGATGCAGCAAACCGAGAGATCTTCCTTTCCTACGATCCCAGGCTTCGCACACTGTGGCTGAAGAGGGAAGTCAACAGGTTAGTCTGATAACAATTAATCTGGGGGTGCGTAATGTTGTCTTTCCTGTCCAGATGATTGGATGAATGTGAAAATTATGGACCAGCTGAAAGTCAATGAGCCATGCAAGTCGCCAAGCACTTGTGTTCAGTATGCTTAATGGCAATGACTTGCCCATAAGCCCCTTCCGTCCTTTTTTCTTGGCGAGGTTTCGCATAGTTTCATATGCGCTGTAGTTATGGGAACTGATTAATGCTAAAATTAGATCGTGTCAGCTTCTGTTGTCTGCTGCGAGTCTGTGACTTGGTGTCATCTATTGGCTCTTTAGTAATGTATATATGTATAGCGGCGGCGTTCTCGATTTGGCCACAAAGCGATGGAATCCACATTAAGCTAACTTCGTTCCAGGTGGATTAAGAACATAAGCAATCCAAACAGAGGATAAGCATTTCATTATTGGTAACATGTAACATGCACGTCCATTCCAGATGTAACAAGATCATAATTAACCTGATCGCTGTAGTTGCCGCTGCTGAGAGCAAAGCAGGGTAACATGTCTCGAAGGTTTTCCAAATACGTATGATGGATTGCTACCGGTTGACAAATAAGCAAAATTGCGATTCAGAACTGGACATATGTCATGGGGAAAAAATTTCAAGTAGATCCATAGGATTCTATATCATACAAAAGTTTGAGAAAGCAGATGCAAAGAAACACACGCCTATTGTTACAACCTCGCAATGAGCATTCCATATTTTCCCTTGGCATTCAGCCCTTGCCCGGGAGATCAGGCAAAACCTTACAATGAGCATTCCGTATTTAGCTCTTACCCGGGGCAATACACTTCTGCAAGTGAAGCACATAAACACACACCTAAGCCCATAATTTGTAGTACGGACAGCTTGCACAGATGAACCAGCCATATAGGCCCGACTTCCAACAAAGAACAAACTGTTCTTGAGTACTGAATTCTTATGTAATGTTAAATTATTGATTGCTCAACTTAACAGAATCTACAAAAAATCTTGTAAGACAAACCTGGATTCAGCATACAGGCAATCGTATCCTGTCACGACCCAAAATAATTTAGCACTTAAAGAAAAACCTAATTCATTCTCGACACTGGGAGGTGGATTGGATACTCTACCGTGAATAGCATGGCAGATATCTGCCCAAGTGCACGAAACCAAGTATTGTTCAATATTTTGATGAAGCAAAACTAGTAAATGACGCTCAAGCCATTAAAAGGACCAAAGTAACACATTATCTCTTAGCCGTGCAACCCAGGTTCAGGTTGAGACTATTTTCAAATACGCTATTGTGTCAATATGCACAGATAGGAGCACTAGACTTGGCATTCTTGGGGCACCTTCATCCTAGCCTGAAGCTTTAGACACTTCTCTCACCATACAGGCTTGAGTTAAGTCTAAATAAAGCGCTTATTTGTAGCTTAGGTTCAGACATCTCAGTCCAACAATATAAACCTCTAGCCAGAAGATTTACTATGCTTAAATATAAGTTAGAGTCGTTTTATGGACAAAGCTAATAGATTAAGCAATAAATTAAGATAGGGTAGAAACAAAACTGGACATAACGCATGGTAAGGTTCAACGTGCAGCATTACTACTTTACATGTCACGGTTGCCTGGCGGAATTGATATATGGAAAATTTTAAGAACTAAAATGAGGGAAACAAGGAGAGTAAGGCAACCCATCTTAACAAAAATAAGGATCCAATTCTTTTCTTGCCAAACTCTAGAATTAGGATGATAAAAAACACCCTGGCAGATTATCGATTAACCATAACCTGAAAGGTTAAATCCAATTAAATATACTATACATTTAAAACAAATCAAATCTAAACGGTGCAAGCAAACAGGAGCCCTGCTTAGAGACAATTCCGAAAAGAGCTTGCATCATTGAAGGTTCTTTAAAATTGTTGATGTTGGTTCGGCTGTCCATCTAGTACTGATTGTAGGGCATAACTGGTCCAATTATACAGCCTAACCATAATACAGTAACAAACACGTTTGGTCTACAAATGAATTATACTTGCTTGAACAAAAACAGGCATTACATGTACAAGAATAATTGTAAAGGACTAGAAAGGATTGGACACAAGTGTTCACTGCAGAATGTGACTGCTCAGTTACCTTAGAATAGGGTGGAAAGTAAATTCACAGAATTAAAAATTTCAGAGGTAGACTTCAACTTCAAATATTAAGCAAACATCAGTTCATTACATTGCTCATAAATGATAAGGTACTACAAAAGTTATCTTATATAGCTATCATATATGATATCACGAAACAACATATCAGTCCCTCTCCATTAACATATGCATCACATACAATGCAAACAGTCTAAAAAGAGACAATGAGTTTCTGGAGACATTCTATATGGATTCAACACCTATTCCACTATTCACATTTCTTTATACCAAAAACAGACGACACGAAACAAAACTAGCATATTTGATAGTAACATGCAAGGGACTGAATTGCGACATAGCGCTATTATAACCCTGGCACAGCCTAGTATCTTGGACCCATGCTACAAGATCGGGACAACCGCACTGCAACATATTCCTTCCTGCACCCTGGGCAGCGCCCATCAGCCTCGTAGATCGTATTGTAGCAGAAGAGACACAGAAGAAACCCGCAAGGACAAGGACAGAAGCTAGAGTCCGTTGGGTCAAGATCCTCATAGCATACTGGACATGACAATGGCAAAGAGTGGACATGATGCTGTGCAGCACTCATCCAGCAGTTCCCGATGTTTGCTGGGAAGCTGGCCTGCTTGGAGATACTGGGCAAGCTCTGTGGGCGGAATATATCATCAGGTGTCCAAGCTCTTGTTTTCCGAATTGGTTCTTGCCTTACTGTTGCATTGGCAGGAGGTGCACAAACATTTGGAGCTGCTGGGGGCATCATGGGACCTGGACTCCAGTGGGAATGACAATTATCAACTGCAAGTGCATCTGTATCGGCATCAGCAACAGCTTCCCAGTCATCCAAGACCCCGTTCTCATCATCCTCAGCTTCACTCACACTCCTTGAGCTGGACCATACACTGCTGCCACTGCTGAGATTGAGACCATCACCATTGCCGAGGAAATGCTTCCTGTGAGCACTGCCAACAGTTCCAGAATTGTCAGAGCTAGGGCTGTGCACAGGGGAGTCAAAAGCACCCATCTCCTCCCTGTCCTCTGGATCCCCTCCCCCTGACCTCACATCTTCGTGCTGGCGATGGAGTGGAGGGTGTGAAGAAGCAACGATAGGCGACCCAGCATTTGACTCTGTACTTGTCGGCGACGTCCCTGCCTTGGGCTCCTTTCCACCCTTGACTATACCAATCCAAAAGGAAAAGGATCAGAGTTTGAACAATCTTGAATAAAACACCAATTCCCCCACCAACATCACCCCCTAACCCAATATTTATACCAAGAAAATACTGATTTTTGAACAAACACCTGACGAACAATCCCATCCCTAGTTTCCTACACATAAGTAAATTAACTACTGTACGCATAGATATTCCAACTCCCGCACGCGCACTACCCAGCCTCTCCATAAAACTAGACGAGAAAACAACAACCACAGAAAAAATCAGATGAAACATCCCACAAGGGACGCAAGAGATCAGACCTTGCGACAGCCACTGCTCGCGGCGTGCGTCGAGCTTGCACTGCTTCAGCTTCGCTGACGACCGGTTCCCCTGCCGAAACACACAAACCCCAGATCAGCACCCGGCACAATCCCCGAATCCAGTCTCGAATCACAGATCACCTCCACCCCACCCCGCAAAAAGCCCAACCCTTACCCTCTTCTTCCTCGCGTCCCGCGCAGCGGCGGCCGATGCGGGTGAGGCTGAGGCGTCGTGGCCCATCTCGCCGGGGACGGCGTACCTCGTCGGCGGCGGCGCGCGCGCGCGTGCGGCGAGGAAAAACCCTAAAAAGCGGCGGGCGAGGAGAGAGAGAGGACGAGACGGGGCGGAGGCGGGGAAGGATAACACACGAGGGCGGAGTTAATGGAAATCTTCTCGTGCTTTTGGCTCGCTTTTATTAATCCCAGCCAGACAAGTAGCCAGGGGAGGAGGATTGAGGAAGGAAAGCGGGAGAATCCGTGAAATGACAAGATTGCCCCTCGCGGGTGGGAATGTGAGATGGCTGGGCCGCTGGGCCGGGGTTGAGGTCGGTGGACGGGAGCAGATCTCGGCCGTTCGATTGATCCGGCGCGTTCGTATATTTCGTAATGCGTACTGTACTCTAACCGTATAGTTATGAATTCTGTATTTTTTTAACTGATCAATAATAATTATAAATTTTTTTGGATAGTTATAAGGTAGTTACGAGTGGATTTAGAGTATTTAATTAAGTTATTTGATTTTTATTATTAATTAAAAACAAAATTTTAAATTATTTTATTTTATTATATAAACTCGAGACGAACCTTGTAGAGCGGGAGCAAATAGACCCTAGTATAGTTTAGGTTTTTAAAAAATCCTATAGATGAAAATTTGATTATTTTGTAGGGTACAAGAAAAGTACGCAAACTCCACGGCGTCAATTGTTTCCGCTAATCCTACGGAGGCTCAGATCTTAGGAAGTGTAGTCGATTAGACTCTTTAATTATACGCACACTAAACGGTAAGTCACACTATTATATATTAATTGTGGGAATATGGTTTTCGGCTAAAACGTGCACGTGTGTAACTCCAGGAAACTAACCTGTCCTTTAAAAATAACAATCCCGTTGATATTCGGGTACAAGGATATCTGTGACAAGGAAAAAGGTGGGTGGAACCTACTAGAAGGTTCTATTTTTGCATCTAAGGGGATTAAACGGCACAATATACGTTACGGTCTCCATCATTAAACCTATTTTGTTTTCCTAAGATGAGTTTACCGTGGCCGAATTTCCTAACCATGTTTTGTTGTTTTTCCCTTTTTCATGATTGCGAAACAAACTCCTGCCTAGAAAATATTACAGCATGAGATGCACTCTTGTTTGAACGAATAATTAATTCTCACGACTTGAAGAACATCTGGAGCAGTCCCCAAGCTACTCACTAGTCACTACCCAACACGAAATGCAATAGCCTTCGCAAGTACTCCGTTACATTTCTATATTAAAGAAAAAGGATTTTGTTTGAAAAAATGGTTCATGACCATCAAGTCATTAACAAACAGCTTAATGGTTTTACCGTTAAAAGTGCCAAAAATATTGATAAAAAATAATTTACTGAAATTAGTTTCTAAAATTTAATTTTTTTAATAACTTCTAAGTTGCATGAAAAACAAGGAGGACCTAAGTTCGTTTTCAGCTTCAGCTTGCAAAATGTCAGATGGCCACAATAACACAAAGTTTATATACAATAATGCAACTTATAGTAATGTGGCATAGAGACACCATGATCCTTGATCATCTGCAAGTCTGATAAGAATCTCAATGATATGGAGAACCATAAACTTTATTTCATCTCCATTCTCCTCAGCAATTGCATCGAAAAAAAGAGTTGGTGCACAGATCTAAAACGAGAGAGGATGCACGCCTGCATATGCGGCTACTATCGTTTGCTCCATAGAAGCGCTACCAGCATCACTAGCTCGGATCGATGTGGTTATGTGGCACCAGAATCAAGCACGTGGAAATTTGGTATGATAATAGCACACTACACCATAGGTCAGGTACAAGGTATCTAGATTCTAGCACGAATTTGGTACCGGTCTTTGTACGGTCTATTTGATACAACTTTAACTATGTGATTCATGTTAAATATAGAGTTTATATAATATAATAAAATAATTTAAATTTTTATTCTTAGTCTAAAATAAAAACTATATTATGTTGGATCAGCTTAAAAAATTTTGGATCAGAAGTTGTGCCAAACGGAGCCTACATGGGAGTTACTGTGCAAGATGGAACCGGTGCCTTGGTATCCCTTAAAAAAACAAATCAGTGTTTAAAATCTAATGTTGATCATACTTACTCTTAAGTCTAAACATCTACACCTCATAGTATAGAAATCAGTTCACAAAATCTAATCTATACACCCTAGCACTGACGTAAAAAGGGGTAGAATAAGATAGACAGCAGGTCAACATCATGCACAAATTCATGTTGCAAAAACCAGAATGAAATGATGAAAAACCAAACCTAGAGCTAGAGATTAAGTTGGATCTTCTGTTTGCTCCTCAGGATTCTGGGAATGGATGAATGCTACATACCTGCCAGCCAATGGAAAATGTATTGCCAAGTGAGCAGATGAGATAAAGGTTATGTATGCCCATGAGTCAAACGTTTTACAAAGATTCAACGGAAACGTTGCATCAGCAGCAGAAACAGAAACAGAGGTTAAGTCACCATCGCAAGCGATGTACACAAGTGAAAGGAGATGGGGAAACTGGGGTAGCTGAACCTGTAAAGTCTTCACTCCACTACAAAAAAGGCCATGACACAAAAGAATCAATTCAAGATATAAGCACTACGAAAAGTTTCCATGGAATGATACTGTATTATGAGCTAGATCAAGTGGCAGAGTGAGCTACGGTATCATGAACTGTGGGAAATTCATCTTCGAATATGCGCAGTTCTTTTGGAATCAACAGTTGAGATTACACAACAGTTTTTATGAAAAGCTGCATAGTGTCACTACAGTCATTGCCAAACAATGACCTGTACAGCTACAGCTACACTACCTGTCAGGTGCAGAATTATTTCCTAATGATCTCGACCGAAGACATGGCCAGACTTGACCTCTGGCCTCATCGGCATGGCAGCGCCAGCGAGGTAGGGTTCCAATCTGACCTCCTTTAATCTAATCTTCGATGTTCATTTCTTGCTACCTTACGACATACATATAATATATCACATAACCGACTTGCTACTATTAAGGAGCTAACATAACCTATTAAGATTCCTAGAGATAATATAACTCTTATCCCTAATTCTTGCTAGGGTACTAGGTACTATTCACGCTATAGTACTACGCTGGTACTGTTCCTATGGCTGGGCCTAACCCAATACCTCTGGCCAATACCCATGACAGTATCAGTATAAAATTCAATAATTACCAAACAGAAATCTACAATCAATTATCTCCTCGATGTCCTACCCATGTTTGCTATCTATGCTAAACATTTTGGTATAGAAGTAAATAATTTTCTCTTCTATGATATAGATGGAAGAGTTGGTCAATGAGGAGAATATGCTGTAAGAAACAGAGTGATCTGGCCTTACAAGGTATCTAGTGTCTTCTTCCATATGGGTGGTTGAAAGTGCATCTTGATGCATGTAGATCCCTAATTTATTTTGGTGTATTAATGACAATAGTGATCAAATATCACTAACATTGTCGCTAAGATGAATGCAGGTATCAAAGTCTAAAGTAGCGTTGCAGCTCAATCAATCTTAAAGAAATCGTCCTCTTTAGTATTACTTAGGATCAAAATGTGCAAATTGCGTATATTTTACGTTCTCTCGAGTCTAGGTATGCCGTACTATCAAGAGTGATGCGTTGATCAATGATTCAAAGCTAAGTGCTCAAAGCAAAATCTCTCTTAAAAAGTTTTGAAATTTTTCTAAGTTGATTTTTGTCTTTCCAGAAAAGTCGGATCATCCGGACTTGTCCGGACAATCTGAAAATATTCTTCTGTTTGATTTATTTTTTAAGTCGGATTGTTCGAATCTTGACCGGACGATCCAAAATCATGTTTCTGTTGAATTTATTTTTGGAGACGGAACATTCGAATCTTAGCCGGATGATCCAAAAATTTCTCTCTATTGGATTTTATTCTATGGCCCGGAGCATCCGGACATTGGTCGGATGGTCTGAAAATACCTTTCTGGTTGGACTTATTTTTGGCCCGGAATATCCGGATTCAAGCCGGACTATCCAAAACATCGGTTCTGTTTTGATTTTTTATTAGTCCGGATCATCCGATTAAGCCCCGGGCTGTTCGGATGAACAGTACACGATTTATTGCCCTAACGGCCAGATTTATGGTAGGGGTATAAATACCCTCCCTCCCCATAATCAGGGCACGTGATTGCAAACCCTAGCAGCCCTGCCATATTCTCTTATCCTCTCTAGTGTTTGATTCTTCACTGGATCTTGAGGGAAGGATCGAGAGTTCTCCACAAACTTCTCGTGTTCTTGAGTAATTCACTCTTTGGGAGTTGTTGTGGTGTGTGCATCGTGTTCTTCGTGATCTTCTTGAGCACACATCTTGGATCACGTCAATAGGTTTGTTACTCTTAGAAATTGAAGTCTCCTAGATGGCTAGACGTCGATCCACAAGCACAAAAGGATTGTAGGTGACCAGACAAGTTTATACAAGGCCTCGCCTAGGCTTCAAAGAGGTAACATAGTGAAAAACTAAGTCTTACAGTGGTGAGCGCTTGGTGAGGATTAGGGTTAAAAGAGACCTGGCCCTTTGGGGTTTCCTCAACGAAGACGTAGGATCGCTAGATCTAAACTTTAGTGAAAAATCACTTGTGTCCTCCTTTACGTTTGTTAGTTGTGTTTACTGTTGTTCATTGAGTTAACTAGCTATCATATGTGTTATTGTTATATAATCTCTTTAGCTAGTTTATGTTCTGCAGTATTTAAGTTTTTTAGATCTGTTGTGCTCGGATCATCCGGTTATACTTGGATAATCCGGACCTCGGACCTTTTTAGTTTCATCCGACACCCGGAGTATCTGACTAAGTCTGGATAGTCTGGGTCCTGAAGATTTGAACTAATAAGTTTTTATTGAGAATTTCAGATTGACTATTCACCCCTCTCTAGGAAACTTTCAATTGATATCAGAGCAAGGCTCTTCTCG
>KE372565.1:518760-533993 GCA_000418225.1 Zizania latifolia | reverse complement strand
AAAAAAAGCCTAAATATCACACACATCCTCATACTAATAGCCTTCTCTTCATTGAGCGAATAGGGAAACATATTCACAAAGCAATATATTTACAAAACAACAAGTCACGAATCATAGCCTCGACAGAGGAGGAGTAAGAGGAGTAGGAGGAGATGCACGAGACGAGGTGGCGGTGAGGAGGGTCGATGATGGAATGGAGGGCACGATGGAAGAGGCCACGCCGGAACGGAGGCCAGTGGAGGAGACAATGATGGAATAGAGGCCATGACGGTGGAGGAGAACGATGGCTGAATGCATGGAGTGTGATGACGGAACGCGTGGAGCATGATAGTGGAACGACGATGGAGAAGAACGTGTGGCCACTAGGGTTTAGGGTTCTGCGTGATATGAAAACATTCTATTAGCTCTGCCTATTTATACACACATATAGTGATGGACGTAACTTTTGCCCATCACTAATGATCGGTGTTGTCATTAGTGACAGGCGGCAGTTACCGTCCGTCACTACTTCTTTGACCCATTAGTGACGGGTCGTAATATGACCCGTCACTATTAGGGGTGCCCTCTCTTTAGTGATGGCCGAGCTACATTATGACCCGTTACTATTAAGGCAATATTACTGACGTGTGAAAAACGGTCCGTCTCTAAAAGTGTATTAGTGATGCACGTCATTTATCCGTCAGTAAATCTCCGTCACTAAAGACTGTTTCTGTGATAGTGTTTCTGAATGATCCACAAATTTTCTTCTGTATTTCATCTAAATGTTTCTCCTGTAACACATGCAAGGTTCAATTTGTGGAGGAAATCATTGAATATTGCCTACATAACGATGATTTCCAAACCTTCTTTGCTCGAAGTGATAAATATGCTTCCATCTCCAGTTGCAACCTAAAGGTAAGCTTTTCAGTATGAAAGTGCGTAACGGAGGCTACTGCATCTATATATTGTACGCTACACATACAACTGTATGTACCTTCTTTTATGAGAAAAGATGATGTGCAAAAAGCCTTAATATGTTGCGGTTTGAAATAAGAGAAGAACTCAACCCAATGGCTTGCTCTTTCTTTTGAAGAAAGTGATGATGGGAAGTGTTCTTCAGCAAGTATAAGATCCATGTTCTGAGGCCTGCCATCAAAAAGAGGCAAAATCAAGAGAGTTGGCTCATTGGCATGACCCTACACACAAACTTAGAAAGAACAAACCTGAAGTTTTCCCTATCTTAATCGAAAGAGAGAATTAAAAGTTTAGCCAGGATTTATTCGTAGTGAGTGTTAACTGTGGTAATTCTTTTTGAGCATTTCTTACAGTAATCTCGGTATAGGTCCAGCAACTTAAGCATTACATTCTTTCTGACTGATACCTACAAAGATAGTTTAAGTGAGGCGCCATATGGAAAATTGGAATGTGCAGTAATATCATCTCAGAAGGAAACGAGCTTAGATTTGATTTGGCTAAATCACATACATTGTAAAAATATTTATAACTAAAATGGTGTACTGATAGATGATCAGAAAAGACAGGGAAGAAACAAAAGCATAAATTTCTCCCACTGTGAAATATGCATAGATTATGGACATAATTTGAATAACTAACCAATTCAGCATCATCAATAAAAGAATCCTCAGTGTCGTATTGATCATCATCTGGTACATCATCAAGAACTGAAATGAGAACGTCAGTGACCGACCAAGCAAAAATAAAGCCACCCACTACTCATAAGACATTGAAAATTGCTTTTCTGCATTTACCTTAACTTAACAAAGTAATTTCCTGTAAGAAGCACAAAGGTGCCACTTTTCTACTTCCGGATCTAACATTTAGGCTTCGAATCTTTCCATTTACATCAGTACACAAAGAGCACCTTAGCAGCATGCATATTACAATAGGTGACCAATAGACAGAAGCCGTAGTAATGGTAGTGCTTACCGCACCAGGTACAGAAGCCATAGTAATTTGTAATTTCATTAAGAAAGATCAAACATCTCATTAAAGAAAATGATTTTCTGCCCTTGAAGTTCAAGAGATGAACCAGTACAGAAAAGCTATGCAAGAACTCACCTCTATTTGCATCGAGTGGCAGAGGAGAGCCAGAGAAGAAGGACGGGGTCGACGGCAGTCTAGATCCGGGTGGGAGGAGTTGGCTGCGTAGGAGATCTAGGGGAGGGGAGCAGGGAAACTGGTGGTTTGACGGCGGCAGCTAGCGAGGGGAGGACAGCCGATGGCGTCTGCTAATTTTTTTTGACATATATCTGATGCTAAAAGATGTCACGGTGTAGTGTAAAGTGTAATAAGATGGGTAATAGTCTTTTAGATGATTGTCTAGTCACATTTATTGAGCGGAATATTTTCTTTGAAGTGGATAAAGACGATATAATCGAGACTTTCATGTCCTTTAAAAAGCGTAGGTTATAAAAGATAGATAAGTAGTATTGTAAGTCTCTCTTTGCTTTATATTTGAGACTATTAGCATGATGTTTGATCTGTTTATATTTGTGAAAGTTTTTAATTTAAGACTTATCATATTATTTAGTGCATATAGTATTTACCTAATTGACAAAATAGTTTTACCAAATTGCATATAGAAATTTTAACATGACATATTCATTGGTAAAATCCTGGGTCCGCTACTGCCACTGTTAGTGACCATTAGCATGCGGCGAAGCTAGTGCACCTAATAATTGTTTCAGGGTGCTCTTCGCTTGAATCCGATAAGTTTTAAACCCTTGTCATCCTAATTCTTCAGAGAAATTCTTGAGAACTACAAGCTGGGAGGGAATAAGGTGCAGTTGGTTTAGTTTTTTCAATCAGTTTCTCAGTTAGAAAACTAAACCAAATAAGTATTGAATAAAACCAGTTGTTTCAACCATAGCAGCTTTCTGCCAGTGCAAAGTGAAAATTGCTCATTCCCAAGATTTCACAACTTCACGGTTTTATTATATTCATTATTAATTAAGGTATGAAATTACCATTTCCTGTTATTAAGCTTATAAAATCACTCTATCGCGGATCCACATTTACACCAGTCAAACAACTTTATAATTTTTTTATATCCCATAACAGTTTTTTAAAAAAACTATAGCTAAACCAAAGTACCAAACACACCTTAAATAAACAATCCACTATGTTATAACATGACTTGAATTGCAAAATATTCACGTCACTTGCCTCTTTATTCTAAGGTAGCCCACTTGTATTAGTGGTGTTGATCAATCAAAACCGATTTCATGTACGACTATCCAAACAGGCAGCGGCCAAGCCAGTCGAGGGCAAGGGGGCGCGGGCAACTCCTACGGTCCAGCCAGACTCCTGCCCCTCGCCACATGCAGCCCTGCACAGCTCCACACCCCTGCCCCCTCAATCACACCATCCCCGTGCTGCGCCGCCACTCCCACCCGGCACTCTCGCCACCGCCCGCAGCGTAGAATGAGGAAGAGAGCATGAAGAACTGAAGAAGGAAGAAGGAAGAAAGAGACAGAAAGGAAGAACTGAGCAGAAAGGAAGAAAGGGAAGGAAGAAAGAGAAAGAAAGAAAGAAGAGAAAGGGAAAAAGAGAAAAGGAACAGAAATAGAAAAGAAAAGAAGAGAAAAAATGTTTTTATAAAATTTCTAAAATTTGAAAATTTTAGAATTTAGAGATTTCTAGGGTTCAAAATTCAACATTTTCTCTAGGATTTCAAAAAGAAAGCAAATCTTTCGAAAAATTTTGTAATTCAAGAAAAATTCTTAATTCAGAGAATATTCTAGTTTAAATGCATCTTACTTTATATATCTCCATCTTTGATGTCGTACAGACGGTTTTCTTGTTGTGATAAATATCCATAATCCATAATCGTGTTCGTTTCGATTCATATTTGATACATATTTGTATTAGTATCTGTTTTTATATCTATATCTAGGGTATCCATTTTTTAAAAAAATAAAAATAAATATGATATTACTAATATTTGATCTGTTTCTATTCCTATCCGTGCCCCTCCATCTGACACCAGTTGCCCCAACCATGCCCGAGCGCCAAGCCAGTTCACCCCCTACATTTTAGGACTGACTCTGCCACTACAAACAGGTCTAAGTGATTGTCATTAAGTCAATGTCATACGCATACTGATACTCTAAGACATTCCAATCTATCATAAATGACAATCAACATAGAGCGCGGACTCCTTTTGATGATACTATGTTGTATTATGTTGTTCCCATGATAATAAACATCTCTCAGATATATGCTCATGTAAGAATTTATCTGATCCTCAAGCATGTAGTCTTTTGATATCATTTTACCACTGAAACTAGAATATGTACATTCCACCGCTATTATATACCACAATACCAATATACTCCCTCTGTTTTACTATGTAAGTCATTTGACTTTTTTTCAAGTTAATTTTCTTTAACTTTAATCAATTTTATGAAAAGATATACTAACAAATACAAAATCAAATTAGTTTCATTAAATCAACTATTAAATATGTTTTAATAGTGTATTTGTTTGATATTGTTAATATTAATATATTTTTACTTAAATTTTGTCAAAATGAAGAATTTTAACTTTAAAAAAGTCAAATGACTTATATTATAAAACAATATAAAACAGAGAAAACAGAGGTAGTATTTATGTAACACGGGTCGTTATTAAAGTCTTTACAGATCTACCATGATCCACCAAGTTATATATTGGCGTCAACGACAGCTAGGGAGGATCTACATTTATCGACCATTAACTCTTCCAAAGACCAGCTGCACCGCATACTAATATGAAATTCCGACACTGAATAACACAACCAGTAACACCAAATATTTTTGAAAGATCCAAACAAATATATATATGCCTGTCAGATATTAGAGTTCCCATCGATCCGACAAGATGGAGCACTACTGATACATGCAAAACAGGAGATCAATCTAATTAGCAATTAGAAGCAAACACGATTACGTACTATAGATGGATGTGTGATCATATATCGATGCTTGCATGAAACATGCATGCTTCCTGTTGATCGTGCTGCACATGCGCAACGATCACCGGCACATCCAAAGCAGCTCAATCGTCGCACGGTGTACGAGCACACGGTGGCGGAGCAGGATTTTTATAAGCCTAGTTTCAAAATAAGAATAAAACTATTCACGACGATGCACACGTCAAAATAAAAAAAAGGCAAAAAATAAAAATTAATTAAAAATTAACAGTAGGTACAGATCCTAAATCAATCGAAACCTAAAAAATACATTACATATGTAAGTGTTGCAAAATATAAAAAATAAATTTCTTATTTATATTATAAAACAATACACATACCTCTAACAATAGGTAATTTATGTTTTCGTGTCCTCGTAGAGTGAAAATATTATATGATCTTTTGTTCTTCAATGGTAGCAAATACATCTATCTCAATATAGCATATCATGCAATGATTCATTCATTCATCATACATCTTATTCCTCAATTATGTTTGAATGATATTCATAGATATGTAGGCTCTTTCCACTATTGCGGAGAAATCAAGGTCAAAACAATTAAGTGATATACCAATGAAAAACCATATGTCTGAACCATCTTCACAGCAAGATTACCAAGATCAGAGCAACTTAAGAAATCTGGATCAGCTCTCACATCAGAAATGAATGTGTCAAGTTGGTTTCTAAGGATAATACAATCATATTCAAAAAAGTTAGCAGCATAGATCTTAGCAAGTTCAATTAGCTTGTCTTCATCATAATTGGCAAAAGAATTTCTTGGATCAAGGCAAGCAATGCATCTCAATAGTTGAGTAGACCTTTCAGTAAAGTGATTGTTCAACTCAACAATAATTTGATAAAGTACCACATTAAATATTTCATTATTATTGAAATAATGATGGTAAGTTACTAATTGGCCACCATGACCCCTTGAACGACCCTTCCTAGTTATTTGATCGGACATATTTTGCACATTTATATGATGCTTGAGGCAGAAGTTCTTTGCATTCTCGAAAAGCTCATCCCAACCATGTTGCCTTATGTTATTAATTTTTCGCAATGCAGTTTCAACTAATCTAGCAGTACGTACAATATTTTGGTCTTTCCTTGTTTATGAGATGCAATATAAGTACAAACTCAAAACTTTTCATTTTTTAATAAACATGAAGTTGTGGTTGTGTTACATTTATGGCATCGTCACACATACTCTCTAATATCTCTAGAACCACATCCCACATGAGCTGAAGAGGACATAAGGTTTTGTAATGTGAACACCCATCGAGTATGACCAGGTCTTGTAAGGTTGGTTTCTTGATTTTTTTTTCCCCTTCCACTAAAAATTTCTCCTGTCTCTAGGCTATGCTCAAGATTTTTATGGTGTTGTTGGGCTAATTGATCATGTTTTTACAATAAGAATTAATAGTGTTGACAATCAAATTAGTGTAGTTAAAGAAATCTAAGACAGAAGAACAACACTTGCCAACAGAAACGATCGCTAGTTGCAATTGATGAGCAAAATAATGTATGCAAAAAGCATAACAGTTCTCATCCAATACCCATCTCTGTAACCCATGGAACTCTCCTCTCATGTTAGATGCTCCATCATATTCTTGTCCTCACAGTTTGTGGATAGATAAACCATGTCTAGCAAACATAGCATCCAATGTTGCCTTTAATGACAATGAGGTCCTTCAATGACAATGAGGTTGTATCGGTGACATATTCAATCCCAAAAAACCTCTCCATCACAATATCATATATTGCTAACATACCTACACACGTAAAGAAGCATAATCATTAGTACACATACATACAAAAACTATAGATTACTAAAAGAGAATAGCATCCGTATCAACAAACCTCAATATCACAACCATTTGCTCTTTAATAGATGAATCTTGAGCCTCATCAATAAGTACAGTAAAATTTTTATCTCTAGTATCAGCCATGATAGATTGCTTTAGTGGTCACTCCTGCACAAGCTTTGCAAATGTGCTTTTGTATCTCCCATGAAGTCAATAGATTATTTCCAGGAGCATTATCTAGTAATTTCTTGGCATTTGCATCCTTATTTTTGTACCATTCTATCGTTTCTAAATAATTCCCTATGTTCTTTGAGTTACTAGACTCATCATGACCACGAAAAGGAAGAGCTTGCAATAGAACAAATCTTATCACACCTAGTATAATAGTTATACGATCCAAATACTCTTCATCCTTTTTTTTCTACCTCTAACAATGATACGTGACACATTGCTTTTGATTTTTAAAAGCTTCACAATGTCTTTTAGCTTTATTGTGAGCACTATTAACGCCACCAACATGAGTATCAAAGGATTTAGTTGCTTTTTTCCAATATCTAAATCCTTCGCCCGTGTAGCATTCAAAACCATAATTTTCAGCTCATGTTTCTTAAAAAGGAAGCAATAAAATCAGAAGGCCGCATCCTTAGCAACACTATATTTCGACCAATTGTGTTTTTGAACCAGGATTTCTGAAAGCTTCTCTTCACAACCCTATTTCTGTTTGTGGATATTTATGGTCAGTTGGTTGGCATGGACCCAACAATAAATACTCTCTTCTGGCAGCATCCCTAATGTTTACATATAATTATTCAATTGGTATTCGTAGCCCACGGTCAACAACAATGACACTTCGATCAAGTACAACATTTTCAATGGAATGATTACTTTGCCATTGTTACTACCTCATGTTCCTACTATTTCTAGGGTCGATTCATTTGACTGAACTTAAAAAATGATGCCAATTGTCTAGACCTCTTCATCTTAATTTACTAGAGTCCGAGGAGGCTTGGAGCAGACCAACGAGAGAGGTGGCGTAGGAGACCGATCACTAGAGACAGGATCTAGAGGTAGAACACAGAGCGGCCACCAACGAGCAGGGGATAGGGGTGACGGTCGTGAGCGTGGGCGCGCTCATGGTGGTGGCGGGGGTGGGTGCGCTCGAGTCACGGGGATGTCAAGGCGTCGGGCCATACTGGTCTCTAATGTTGAGCTTGATCTGCTCTTGGTCCAGACTGATAAGCCCATTATGAGATACTCGGGGATCATATCTCCGACACAGTGCATAAATCAACAGATGGACGGTACTACCTAACGAGTGGTTTTTGTCAATTTCTGTGAGCCAACGATTTAGTTGTCGGCACAGTATGCGATTTTCATTTCTACATCAACAATAGTGCACTGGAGGTAACTATTTATGTAATTTAACTTGTGCTTAAGTTTGTAAGAACAATGTCACATTTGAAACTTATTGAATTATTTATATAAATATGTTTCGATATTTTAAGTTAACTGTCATATTAATTTGATTTGAGATTATTTACGTAATATTCGATGTAAGCTATGCAAATAAATTTAGCATATATGTGTATTTGCATATAAAATTAATACAGTGTGGTTTATATATAAAAAATAATGAGAAATACACAACAGTATCAGTTCGTGCTCCGAACCGGCACTAATACTCGCGTAACAGTGTCGGTTTGTGTATGTATCAGTGCTGGTTCGGTTGTTGAACCAACACTGATAAGCGAATATCAGTGCCTGTTCTAGAATCATCACTGATAGCCATCGACTATCAGTTCTAACTAATCAGTGGTAGTTCAGAACCTGTCACTGATAGTCATTTTGATCCGACACTGATGTTTGTTCCTATAGTAATAAAGACATACATATGCAAAACTGTAAACAATATTTTTGATTCGATTCAAGGTTAAAGGATGGTATGAAACAAAGAGAGAAAATGCATTAATCGGTCCATCTCAACTTAAAATGCACATCAGAGGAGCCCTAATAAATAGGGGCAAAGAAGCTTAAACATCAATGATTATGTATACATGCTTTTTATTCAGATTATTTTCAAACATAAATTCATGACATAATCAAGAACTAATCAAACATCAATTCACTCCTCTATTCTAAGATTTTTGGAGCAGATTAACAAAGCCAAAAACTTTCAGACCATCTCTAGATCCACGTGATCTAAATTTAGGATATAGAATTTAAGATCTAAAACTCTACCAAACAAACCCTGGATTGCCGTGGATTCGTTTCCTTTCCTCCCACCGCATATGGCGTGAAGACACGTAAAAAACATATTTCCTTTTCTGAAACAATAGATAAACACCCAAGATATATAATAATGAATCTCTCAATTTATTAGATTTATTGTATCTTATATTACAAAACGTCTCACCCTGCCTTCTATATATATACGGAGATTTGGAGAAGATAAAAATATTTCTCGTGTACTTTTATTCAAATGAGGAAATTGATTATATACCCTCTCATTAGTCTGAAATCTAGGATATACCCTTCTCTAGATGCAAATTGATTATATACCCTCCTCTAGCCTAGCTACTCTAGAAAATACCCTTTTCTACACTTTAAATTGTATTTCAATGTATTCATCAGTCCAAATGACTAAAATATCCTCCTATACACACAATTATTGACTTAAGCTATTTTGTTTTGTACTGGCCTTCTTTTTTCCTTGCATCTACGAAGAAACAACTTTCAGTTTCATTTCGCTTCAAAGAATCCTGTTCAACAAGTAGTGAAATGGGCTTTACTTGGCGCATGAGTTCCGGGAGGTTCCTGTTTGAGGCTGCAGCATTCTCCATGTTAATCTGTTATAGCTGCATATATAGGAGGGTATTTTAGTCATTTGGACTGATGAATACATAGAAATATAGTTTAAAGTGTAGAAAAGGATATTTTCTAGAGTAGTTAGACTAGAGGAGGGTATATAATCAATTTGCATCTAGAGGAGGGTATTTCCTAGATTTCAGACTAATGGGAGGGTATATAATCAATTTCCCCTATTCAAATTGGTTCACAAGAAACCTATCTCAAACGATTTGTGTCCCAACAATAATGACGGCAGGATTAGCTCAAACATTTCGGCCCTGGTTTGGCCGGCCAACTCTCGATCGATCAGCGCACACAGATTCGCCTTTCGTCGGCGCTCTGCCCGCCTCAACTTTTCGGTGGAACGCATCTCTCTTGCATGGTCACTATGTTATTCTGTCCTGTTGTTGTAGGGGGCGAGCACACAGCTAGCGACGAGTTTCAATGAAGTGAATGGTGTGGTGTTGTCTCATTGAATGGACACCGGATTTAATTTGGTGTGTTGACGCCGGATGAGCACGATGGATAGCTAACGTGACATGCTGCTTCTTCAATTCTTGTACTCATCGCGTGGCGCTTGCACACAAAATTGGGTGGTATAGTTTGGCACGCTTTATGGACGCTGGACTGGGAAAGATGGTGTGATACGTTACAAATTTGACAATGTTTGGGACATACCCTTTCCCAAGAAAATGTGGTAAACATAAGACTAAAGTTGTGTTTATTCGGTACATACACTTTGGTAAATTTTCTTGGAGGTGTCTAGTGATACTTGAGTTTTTTTATTGGGTATTCAAATTTGTGGTTGTCAATCTATACAGGATATTTATGGCCGATTATATAAGATAAGGTGCATGCTTGCTTATAAAAGTTGTAGATATTTACATGTAAAAAAACAATCACCTATGCATTGGCACATTCCCTCAAGATGCGTCCATTCGCCAATCCCACCTAGCCGTGCGAAAGGGAGAGGCGGGAGCAGGTAATTTCGAGCTTTGAGTTGGTGTTGCCTATACGTGGTTTGCTACATCTAAGGTTTACAAAACTGAGTATTGATTCTTAGGACAACGGTTTTTAAAATGGTTATCATATTAACACTGATCCCACAGACTGTTAGTAGGTTGTGTCTCTTCACCACACACGCTTGTCCCACGGGTGCTTGCTTGAGCCCTACACAACCACCAGACATGCAATTGTGCCTTGACCCATTTTACCCCCACCTCCCTTTTGCTAGGTTTCCAAGCCTTCTACAGTTTAGGCTAGCTATACCTTTCTCATTATACATGGTATCACACTTCTAGACATCCCAAGTGTCATTGACATAAACTAGTAGAGGCATGCATGCCTTCCCATTTGTAGCATGTTATTTGTCTCCGAAAATTGTTTAGCCCATACACTTTAGTAAAAAATAAGAACATAAAAGTTGGAGATTGCTAAGTATTACTCAAGAATCATTTTCTCTCGAGGTACTCAAATTATCTCATCGTTCGATTTTGCTCCAAGATTTATGCAACTAAGAACTTAGCCGAGACCAAGCTATACCACCTCTTTCATCTCTCGTGATGGCAAAATGTGGTAATAGCTTGCGTTCGTAAAGTCACAATAATCGACTCAGTTGTTATAGTTTTCATACTTATCGTTGGCCATCGATACGCAGTTGGTAGAAAAAATATTGACATAACATAATAAAATAAGGGTGTTTCGATCGGAAAGCATTGTTGTTTACCTAGGATTCTTTTCTCCTTCCCCTGGGCTCAAACTAATTACGGTGATATATCTTACTAATTACATAGTAACCGATACAGAAACCATCGTCGGGCCTCCGTTGGCAGCTCATTCAGCGCCAACACTGCCGTTGCCTTGCCTTTCCCCCGCCTATCATGGGGCTATTAAACACACATGCGTCCATGATTGAGCGGACTATTTATCAACCGAAACACAACTTTTTTTTACCAAAACATAGCACTGAATAATTCAATAGAAATGGATTCTCGAGTCAGGAAGTTTCAATTAGGTCCGTAATATTAAAATAACCTTTACATCTGGTTTTTACGTATATCAAATCTCTTATTATTCATGGTTAAAGACAATGGAGTGAAACATCATAATGATGCAAGACTAAATGAAGCTAGTAAGGGCCGCCAGTACACTGGTCCACCTGCATTCCATTACACCCTGTCCCTTTTTGGCCCCCTATCCGCGCTATCTCTACACGCGCCGCGCCGCACCACGCCGGCGCCGACAGGCGTCAACGTCGGCGAGTCCCGGCGCACGACGCCTCATTATAGTCGAAAAGCACGTCGTAGCCGACGCTGCTCACGTTCCTCAAGTAGCAGCCGCCGTCGCTGCCGCCGTACTCGTATACCTGGTGCATCCGCCACGACTCGCCGACCACCTGGTCGTCCCGGAGCACCACTTCCGCCGCCGCCGTCTGCGCGTTGTGGAGCGTGCTTGCCGACCTCCCGCCTGCGCCCGCCCGCATCTCGTCGAAGCCGATCTCCACACGCCGCATCAGCCGCTGCGAGGAGGTGCCGCTGCCGTCGCCGCCCAGGAAGATGTAGAGAGGGAAGCTCTGGTGGAGCTGCTGCGTGTGCGGGCCGTCGCCGGTGACCTCGGTGTGCGCCTCCGTGGTCTGGTTGACCGCCTGCGCACTGCCGTGGTTGCTCACCACGTTCGTGTGCACGAAGGTGAGCCGCTGGGTGAATGTGGTTGTGATGTTGCCGCGCGACGAGCTGACCCACCCCGTGGCCGAGATGTTGCGGCTCGCCGTTGCGTCGTACTCCCCGTCGATGCCGTCGGAGGATTTGGAGACGATGCTTCCCGTCAGCTTCGGCGCGTTGTAGGCGACGAGGCCACCGGAGGTCGCCGAGCTCTTGGGGTCGAGCCAGAGGTGGAGGTTGGCGTCCACGTACCAGGACTTCTGCGCGTTGGTCACCGCTAACCCGAGCTCGTGCTCCTTGCCATCGAGGAGCTTGCCCAAGAACGGCGTGAGCTCAACGTCGTAGGTTGGCATGTTGAACGAGCCAATGCTGGTGATGGGGCGCCAGATGAGAGGATTGATGCCGCCGGTGTAGATCACCGGGAACGGCCACACGGCGCCCACGACTTTGCCGTCGAGGTGAATGGTGACCTCGCGAAATGGCCCGTTTTGGTCCGGCATGTTCATGTACCAGAACTCGTCGAAGTCGTGGGACGAGACGTAGACCTCGAGAACAGCGCGGTGCGCGTTGGGTGGCACGGTGAGCCGCGTGGACTCGACTTTGGTGGTGTTATCGACCACGAACCACAGCCCGTCGTTGAGAGGCAGGCTTCTCGAGACGGGGACGACACGGTCGGCCGGCGCAGACGACGGCGGCGGCGATCGGGTGGCGCGCTGGAAGTAGAGGTGGAGCGTGAGGTTGGTGTTGTACACGCCGTCGTAGGTGTCATCGATGAGGTTGCCGAGGTACACGGCAAGCGTGGAGTTACCGGCGGCGAGAAGGGAGGCGTACTTGGTGACGTCCTTGTTCACCGTCCAAGTGACACCCTCGGGGCGCGGCTCGGCGGTGCTTCCCCGCAGGAGCTCCGCCCCACCGAGCCAGACGCCGAAGATACGGTCGTACTGAGCGCCGTGGCAGTCGGCGCGCCACTCGAGCACCGCGAGGGAGACGATCAGAGCGCCGCCACCGGCGTCAGCCAGGCAAGACGGCGGCGAGTAGGCAGCGGTCACAGGCGGCTTGTTGAAGGTGGAGGCGAAAACGTGGGACAGCAACAGCGTGGAGCAGGGCCCGGAGCTCCCCCGCGGCGGGCGCAGGGGCCGGTCGACCTCAAAGAAGGTGGTCTTGGCTTGCCGCAATGACGGAAGCACCGCCTCAACGGCAGCGATGTCCTCGGCGGAGAAGCGGAGGTCACGAGGCGAAGCGGCGCACGAGCGGAAGCAGAGGGGCAGAGTGAAGCAGAGCCAGACGAGGAGGAGGAGGAGGCTGCCGTGATGAGCAGAGGAAGTTGTCATCGTTTCGGGCTTTCCGTGTACTGGAGAGAAGGCAAGGTTGTGTCTGCGTGAAGGCTGCGAATTTAAACTCGCCAAAAAGCAAAAAGGATAATTTTGAGAAAATTTCAGTTGACTGACGGACGACGAATCCCACGCTGAGTACAATGTTTTTTTCTCAGTAGTACCTAAAAACATCGACAATGACTATTTGGTTCCGATATCAGTTTCAAGTTAGATCTTAACGATACGAGAAAATTTCATATATTCACTGAAAATTTATCAGTTTTTATATATGTTACTAAAAATGTGTTATTTTTATATATATCACTGCTTAAATTTTTTATATTTATATATAGTCGTTAATTTCAACATTAGTTTTTTTAAAATACCAAAACAACATTTTGCTTACTAAAAATCAAGAATAATTTAAGCTCGGTGGCTAGCACTCGCTCTGGCCGACACGTGCGTACTAATCACTCATCCAATTGAGACCGGCCAGAAGTAAAGCAAACTAGCTAGCTTTATGAGCTGATGGCAGTTTTGTTATTTAAAAAATAACTAATATTGACTAACGTTGAAACTGATGATAGTGGCATATACAGTCACAAAAAATTGAAGCGGTGACATATACGAAAAAAACAAATTTTCAGTGGCATATATGAGAACCAGTAAACTTTTAATTGCATATTCGGAATTTTCTCTAGAGATTTTCAAGCTAGAGCTAGTGATTTCTAACTTCAAAAGAACTTTAAATATCTAGTTAGAACATATTAAAGTTCCAGCTCTAATTCTGAACTTTTTTAAAGATAGAAATTCTCAGCTTCAACTTGAAGCTAAAATTTAAGCTATACCAAATAGGGTCATTAATATAATGTCTAGTCGGTATAAACAATGTATCCTGACTTCCTGATTGCCGTATAACGGCAACGCAAACTGCTGGGTAGGTAGAGGAATTATTCGACTTGGTCGATGAATAACCAGAATTTGATCCTTTTAAAAATAAAAGATGAACAAATTGCATTCTGTTCTCCTGAAGCAGCAACTGTCTCGACTCCCTAATGGAGGACCAGTGATATGGTAATGACACTGTCTGCCGCTCCTCATCACAGACACTTTGCAGCTGCAAATCAAGGGGCGTACTAATATAATACTATATGTCAGCATCACCATCTTGCAGACATACTTGTAACAGGCACGTACATGTTCCCATAAATTTTAAAAAGGCGTTTAAAACAGGTTAGTTAGCTAGATCAGGCTACTGTGCAACTTCAATACTGCAAGGTTCTCCTACCTCTAAGTTCGGCTCGCATTTAAGCTTGCTCAAAAGAAGCACATCAAGACAATTACCGTAACAGTCTGTTTGGGCATGCAAAGAGAGGTTTTAAACTAGACAAGGGTTGACGACCGGATTGACCCAAATTTATCCAGTCTGTTCGCATTTGGCTCGTTTACCCTCCAGCTTTCTGAGCCCGATTCGCCGAGCGAGAGGAGCCACATGTCCATGCCAAGACGAGGCAAGGCAACTAGGCAATCCTTCTTGAAATCATCAGTCCGGCATGGGAAAGCTGCGGTGTGTTGCGTACTGGCACTCGCATCCCTGCAGATCCGGCTCGACGTCTGCCTCGCACCAACTGCGAACGCTTTCCGCCGGAATCTTCC
>KE372565.1:485466-501292 GCA_000418225.1 Zizania latifolia | reverse complement strand
AGCAAAGTAGGGCTCATCGGCCCATGGCCAAACAGAAAAGCGTTGAGCGCATCGGGCCAAAAGTAGCAGGCGGCAGCTAGCATCGGCTCATTCTTATAAGGTTTGGCAAGGGAGAGGCTGATACAATGCCCGATATCAATTTCGTCCCAGAAGGTGCGCTTGGCGGCCGATACCCTGAGGTACCAGTCCCTCCAGCCAGGAAGAGGAGAGGAAAAAGCTCTAAAGCTTAAGTTCCAATCGGAGAGAAGCATCCTGGAGTTTTTAAAAGGGATCCTTTGGGTTTCAGCATTGATAATGTTGGAGGGGTCTGGATTACCCATCGGACCGAGGAAAAAGCAAGAAGGAGGATCTATAAAGGGGATGAGGATTTGGTTCTTGAGGTTCTACAGAAAAAAAAGAAAAGGGTCGAATCAGAGAGCTGGAAAAATACAGCAAGAAACCGAAAACTCAAAGGAACAGTGAAAAAAGAAGAGGAAAAAAAGGGAGCAGTGCAATGTACCTCCGAGATTGTAGTGGTGGTCGACATTAGAGTTACGGTGGAGATTGTTGATGCGGCTGAATGCAAAGGGGTCGACTAAGCAGTCCTGGCTCACCGAAGATGGAGGCGAAGACACTAGCAGCAAGTGTGCAGCGACGGCGAGAAAGCTTGGGTGCGAAAAGTGTTGTGCGCGTGAAGGAAACGAGAAGCGGAGAAGAAGAGGAAGAGTTGCCGGTTGATATTTATAGGACAAATGTGGTGCTTCGAAAACTAGGTTAAGGAGAATTCCGTGGATTTTGTGGGGTCCATGACCCAACGTTTGGCAGAGGTTGGTATTGGTAAAGCTAGAATTTCAAAGCATCGGGTTGCATCCATACTCCAAAATTAGGGGGCATGTGTTAACGACAAAATTTGGTAAGGCCCCAAGCCCAACAAAGTTTTGGCACAGTCAATGAAAGTCAAGGAGTCCGGTCAAAGCACGGTCAATGAAGCCCATCCGCAACGCACACGTGTGACCGGATAAAGATACAAAGAAGCCGATAAAGAAGGGGATAGATTTTGCTGCGAAGATAAAGATGGAATCGATTACAGGCGTATCTGCATAGGACGATAAGTCTTCGGACTATAAATATGTAAATTTTAGATTACAATAGGAATCAATCAACAGATCAATCAACTCTCGACGCTTCGTCAAACTTGCCATCGGCGAGTTCTTGCTCTCCCGCGGGGCTGCATCGTTTCGATCTCCGGCGAGGGGTAAGTTTCGCCAAACATGTATTGATTCGTAGGTCTAAGGCTTTATTGGTTAGGTCCAACATCTTAGTCTATGTATCGATCATGCTGTATCAGATGCGTGGTTTAGATCAAACATATTAGTCTAAGGCTTCATTGGTTAAGTTCAACATCTTAGTCTATGTATTTGATTCACATCATGTATCGTTTATCTGGACGAAGTGTGTTTCGATATGTTTAGCATTATGATTTGCTGTGATTTAGCGACTGTCTTGGTTCGGTCCAATCTTGCGATTACAGTAAAGGATAATGCGAACACAGATCGGACATGCTGAGGCCAGGTTCTATCAGAGTGTAAGCTGATAGGTTATCTCATGTCTGTCAATGCTACAAGCTTAAATTTCACGATGATCCAGGGTATCGGAGTCGGGCGGTACGCATCGGCCTGGCGTTATTTCACTTGTCTTGCTTTTAAGACCCGATGTTGGCCCAGATACTATTTTCAATTGCTTTCACAGATTAGTTGGTTCAAGCCGATGCCAATGTCTCGATAGGTTTCACAGTAGATCTATTTCTCGTACATCGTGCACCCGATATGCTGCGTTGATTGGCCTTTACCATGTTCTTATTGCATCTTATTTATAGTTATTTAATAGATAGTCCGATACGCGTTGAAACCATCGGCTCGATAGCCGATAGGTGTTACTACTTACGGTTTTCTTGTTTATCTTATCAGTTGCAGGATCAAACTGATTGGCACGTCACGAACCGCAAATTTAGGACCTGCACTAGAGTTAAGCAGATCTCTCAGGCCACGTGTGTGACCAAAAACTTCACCAACGGTTATCAAGAAGCCGATGGCAGCATGCATATATTGTGATGATGTTCTTTGTGCCCCAAGCAATCAAGGTACCACACGTTTATGGAACCATTATTATTCATTTCATGATGAAAAAAAGGCTAAACCTAGCATAAAAAATGAATTTAGATACTTGAAAGTATGATGAGGAACTAAGTGTGAGGAAATATTATCTTGCAATTATCATGCATGAGTATCCAATCAACTTTTGTGAGCATGAGTATACAAATGAATTTATTAGATCTTTGCATCCAAATTTCCCAATAATGGGTCGTAAGGTAGTAGAGCAAAGATATTGGATATCTTTTACAATGAGAAGAAAAGTCTTTTTGACTATTTTGGTACTCTCGATTGTCAATTTAGTTGTACCATCGATGTATGGACCTCTAATCAAAATAAGGGGTATCTATGTGTAACTTGTCATTTTATTGATGATGAATGGAAGATAAAAAAAAGATTATAAACTTTATACATCTTCAAGAATACATATGGGAGCTAATTTAAGTGCCACATTTATGCAAAATATGGCCTCATGGAATCTTGAAGATAAATTATTTGCATTGACATTAGATAATGCATCTTCAAATGATGTTTGTGTGGACACAATTATTTCTACTCTGAAGAATCAAGGTAGTATACATTGTGGTGGCAAGTTCTTCCATGTACGATGTGCTGTCCATATTATTAACCTCATTGCTAGGGATGGTGTGAACACAATTTCAAATGCTATTGCAAACATTCGTGCACTAGTCCTTACTGTTAAGAGCTCACATATGCAAGAGGAGTTGTTTTTTAAGCCAGTTACTGATCTAGGAGTAGTAGAAAGAGGTCTTTCTTTAGATGTGTCCACTAGATGGAATTCAGCCTACTTAATGTTAGTTGATGCTCTTCACTTTAAAAGAGTTTTTCAAAGGTTGATTCTACTCCATCGTGACAAATATGGTCAGCATGCTCTTTCAAGAGAAGAATGGGACAATGTTGCTGCCCTATGTAACTGCTTAGAAATATTTTATAAGGCCACTAAACTTCTATCAGAATCTCATTATACAACATCAAACATGTTCTTTTCAGAATTTTGTGAAATTAATATCAAGATTATTGAGTGGATGAGAGGCAATGATAACTTTATTGTTTCTATGGCAAAGTCCATGAAGGAAAATTTTAACAAGTATTGGGAGAAGAGCAATATTGCTCTAGCTGTAGCATGCTTCTTAGATCCTCGGTATAAGATGAAGGTGGTTGAATTTTATTATAGTGAGATGTCAGATGATTATGGATTTGATGATATGTATGAATTCAAAAAAAATTTGCAGAAGCTTTATGAATCTTATTGCTGTTCTTCTAAAACTATTCATGTGCAACAAACTGAAGTTAGAACTGCTAGAACTTCTCAATGCTATGTGAACTTAAATGAAGAGCCAAAGAGAAAAAGATTAAGTTCATTTCTAAGGGATAACACTGAGACTGGCCAAGAGCAAACTGAGTTAGATCAGTATAGCAATGAATCATTGTTGAGTTGGAAAGAAGGTGACCACTTTGATATTTTAAGCTGGTGGAAGGCCCATGGTGCAAAATACCCTATTCTTGCCCGAATTGCAAGGGATGTTTTGGCTATTCCTGCATCAACGGTAGCATCTGAATCTGCATTTAGTGCTGGAGGAAGAGTCGTTGACAAGTATCGTAGCCGTTTGAACCCTCAAGTTGTTGAGGCACTTATTTGCACCAAGGATTGGATAAAAGCATCGAGGAAAGGTAATTGTCACTGCTATACTTCTCTATACTATATGTTTGTTGTCCAGTTATTAGATTAGTCATCACTGATTACCACCATGTAATTTTTGTCTATTTATTTCAGATCAAAGTAGTGTATCTTCCATTCTTGATGATTTAGCTACTCATGGTATAAATGGTAAAGTCCAGAAAGATGGAGGTATACAAACTTTTTTACTTAACTAATGCTATTAGTTCTAGATGATCGGATTTATTTGGTTATATATATCATCATTTGTGTTGTAGGTACTCCTGATGCTGTTGACATAATAGATGGTGATGTCATTGTGGATCTAGAAGATTAGGATTGTTATTTCTTTTGGATTAATTTTTCTCTTGGTAACAACCTGTGTGGTTCTTGTTGGTTGGCATTGTGTATGAGGAATTTCAGTTCAAGACTCTATTTGGTTCTTGTTGGTTGGCCTTGTGTATGCGGAAGTTTAGCTAGCGTTGTTCAAAGACTCATTTGCGTATGGTCTATTGTGTGCCACTGCTTGTTATTAGTTATTATTATTCTAATTTGGTATATTGATACTACCTAGAGACCCGATGGATTTAGACATGCACTTATTGATCTAGCCATATAATGCTTGAAGGATGAATGCAACGCTGCATAGAGGTAACAAAAGGAAAATATCTGAAATTAAAAATGTGTATTGATTTCTTTTTGTTTAATTTTGGTTTTCAAAGCATAAAGCCTTTTCATCTAGAATTAGATTGATCAACTAGACCATAATTTATAGTCAAGAATTTTTGTATTAATTGTTAATTTGGTATACTCGGTACTTTGGACTTTTAAAAAATTTGTGAAACGATCAGCATACGAATGCGGATTCATTTCAAGTTTATAGTTAAAGTGATTAAACATCCGAATAAAGATTTGTATTCGAATTATCCGTTTTGTATTCGTATCCGAGAACATTCAGATTCGTATTCATATTCGAACTAAAATATAGTAAATAGTGCTATCTAGATTTGTTTCTATGCTTATCCGATCCTAATCCATCCCTGCTCCTCGCTCAACACGCAAGCGCATGCACCACGCTCGACGTGCCCGCCTCGCGCGGCATGTCGCCCGCCAGTCTGCATCTCGCTGCCCACGCTCGCACCTGCTCGCCCGTTTCGCTGCTTGCGCCCGCCAGCCAATGCCATAGTTACTGCTCCGCACCGCCTCGCTGCTCGTGTCCGCCAGCCGCCGCAACAATTATTCTCCACGCGAGTGCCCTGCTACGTGCACGCCGTGGCTGCCCGGAGCATCGTAGCCCGCGCCGCTCGGCTCCCCGCTCAGCTCAGTGCGACGCGACGCGGGCCGCGCCGCTTGGCTCCCCGCTCAGCTCGATGCGACGCGAGCGCGACGAATTTTTTTATATAAAAAAATTATCTGTCAACAGAGTCTTTTGTCGATAGAAGAAAAAATTTCGACCGAGACCTCTCAAGTGTAAAAGGGGCTGGAGTATCGACAGATGTCTATTTTTACTATTTTTTGAGATTACATGTCAAAAATAAAATTTCATAAAAAAATATTATTATTTATAAAAAATTTCTCAGTAATGACGGGTTGGCCCAAGGGTTTTAAATGGACCATGTAGAATAGGGCTCAATGTTTAATGGGTCGGGTTGGGGCTAAGAAGTGAGAAGTGGATTAGATTCGGGTTGGGCTGGGGTTCGGGTTGGATCTTGGCCCATTAACAGGCTTGTCTCAAATTCATCCAAATGGCCCAAGCATGCCCGCTTTCCCTTCCATAAAACACAGGGGATTGAATAAAGAGCACCATTCCTGAGCCTGGACATCATACTAAAGCAAGCGCCGCACGATTCTTATGCCAAAGCGGTGCATGGCAGAAAAATCAACACCCCAAAAATATTTTTAAATGCAAGATCGGACAACCAAAATGCAATGCTATGAATATATTCTTCAGGCCAAAAATTATAAATTTGACTATTTGAGCATTCAGATATATGAATAAGGTCACCGTACAAAATTGAGATAAACAGCAACACAGAAAAGGTATGTTCAAAAACACTTCAGGGATTTCTGGCTCAATTATTGCCAGTTTTTGCATCTAATTTCTTTTCAGCTTCACTGATAATCTCTAGTTGTTCCAATAAACCAGCGAGTTTTTTCATGTCGTCCTCCTGGACATTCTGTGGAGCCTTCTCTTTATAACCGGAAGCTTCCGTTTTCTGTGACAGGGCATGTTGCAGCCTGCGCATGGGTTAGAAAAGATATTACTGCTAGCACAGGATAACAGTGAAACATAAGCAGATCTTTATCGTTAAAGATATTTGGCGATAACATAAGCACGCTTACTTTTCAATTTCTTCTCTCTTTTTCCTTAGCTTCTCAAGCTCAACTTCTGCATTGAGAGCTCCTTGGAGTTGAAGGTATACAGATAAATCTTTGTTTACAACAGCTGTTGTGCAGTCAGGTGGTGTTTCGTCATTCTCTGTCAGGATCTGTATAATTCCAAATATTAGATCAGTGCTGTTAGGATATTTTAGATCAGGAGGAACTTTTTGGGAATTTCCAAATGCAGGAATGGCGCTAATATGAGGCAACAAGCTAATAACATTCCATTCCATGTCTCAGTATAAATTTCAATCCATACATTTAGTTAATAGAAAAAAATGCACACATAATCGTACAGGAGTTTAAGACTGAACCTTTAGAGATGATATAGAAGAAAGAGACACAACTAAAGATTGATAACACTGAACGGTAGTAGAAATCTCTTGACCTCGGCAAAGTGCAAAAGCAGGCCGTCTGTTCATGGAAGAATAGCAAAAACATATTACACTTTGGCAAACCAGATATTAAAAACAAATGAATCGAGTAACCAAACATTATGCATAGTACAAGAAAAAGAAAAACAAGATAGATTATTATATACAGTTATACACACCTCTCATTTGTATCAGTTGTTGGCTTTAGAGATCTTAGTTTGTTCACAGTATCTAAGGCAATGTCTATCTCATTTTCAAGTTTATCATCTGTCCAATCCTGTCATAAAAATTATGTTTCCATTGGTAAATGTGTACTATCTTATATATTGGTTCAAATGTTCAATTATATTTCCAAGATACAAATTATGTAAGCCTTCTTTAAGAGATAGATACTACCTTAACAAGGGATGGGTACTCTGACACCATAATGGAATCTTTCCGACAAGAATCTTTAGGCTGAGGAAGACGCTGCCAAAGCTCTTCGGTTACATAAGGCATGAATGGGTGGAGAAGGCGCAAACCAGTGTCTAAGCAAACCCACAGGGCATCTCTAGAGCCAGCTCTTGCTGATTCGAACTCTTGAGAGTCATTGAAGAAGTAAGGCTTTATTGCTTCTATAAACACATCACATAGTTGGTACTGCCACCATGAGTATATAGCAGATGTAGCGTCAGAAAATTTGTATGCTTCTAAAGAGGTGACAGTTTTGCCAATAGCCTTGTTAAGTACTGACAATATCCATTTGCATATTGGTGGCATTGTAGTTACAAAAATAGTTGCAGGGGGAATGTAATGATTGCCAAGCTTTCCCATTGCAAAACGAATGGCATTCCATAATTTATTGCACCATTGTCGATATCCAACAACACGCTTGATATCCAGGTTTATCCTGTCAGACTTGAGAATCAAGAGAAATTCCATTAGAAGATGAATTGCAAGCATAATACAACAGAAACTCAAATGGGTGTGATTACAACCTGAGAAGTGTAAGAAATCAGTGCAAAACGGAGGGCATCAGTACCACATTCAGCAATGCCATCAGGAAAATCTTTCTTCTTCCCTTCTTTTGCAATGCTCAATTCGTTTGGATCCAGATTCCCTTCTTCCAAACGTTTGAGGAGACCTTCCACTGACTTACCATTTATCACATCAAGGGGATCAATGACATTACCAAGCGACTTGGACATTTTGCGTCCATGAGCATCACGGATAATAGGATGCAAATAAACCTGAGCAAGACAGCAGCCATAATTTAAGCATATGTTCAACTAGAATGCCTCACTTACCAGTGTAAGTTATAATTCAACGCAACTTAGGTTACTAAGTAATCCAGAATATAGAAAAATATAGATTTAAAAGTCTCAGAGACAAAATGTAAACTTACGTGTTCATATTTCATAAATTATGATACTTCTCAATTAACCATGTCACTCCGTGGGATGTTGACAAAAATATGATACATGTTCAAAATTAACAAGCTACAGAATCCATTCAGAAAGAAATTAGTGTGAGCAGTTGAGACAAATGGCAGAGAAGAAAATAATACCTAATGTAATTGGGGAACTTTTATAGTTTTAGTACATGGTTATGTCAAATAATGATGCTTACAAATAGATTGAACTTCTCCTTGACTATAACATCCAAAGCTAGCAACATTCAAGATAGATTTCTTCATGTTTGAATTTTGATCAGGATTACACTATTAAATTAAAGTTTAGTTTCAGCCAGCTAAAAAAGACAATGATATCACAGTCTATTGGTTAATGATGATAAAAAGTGGATGAAATGTATAGACTGGACTGCTAAAATGGTATAATACAGTTCTCATGGCAGAGAATGCACATTTGTGCCGATTGCCATTACCTTCTGAAATGGCACATCACCACCAAGTTGCATTCCCATCATCACCATCCGTGCTACCCAAAAGAAGATAATATCAAGTCCAGTTTCTAGCACCGAACTAGGGTAGAAAGCTTTAAGATCAGCTGTATCATCTGGCCAACCAAGTACGGTTAATGGGAAGAGACCAGATGAAAACCATGTATCCAACACATCAGGATCTTGATGTAACTGAAATTTCTTCCCAGGATACTTTTGATGTGCCTCCAGGTTTGCTTCACTTTCATTTCTTGCAACAATCCAACGGTCATTATCAGAACCCAGATCTTCCCCTTGATCATCTTCTAGTGTCACATACCAAGCAGGCACACGATGTCCCCACCAAAGTTGCCTTGAAACACACCAATCACGTATATTTTCAAGCCATCTGCAAGGAGATGATAATGGATGGACGAATGTATCATTTTCCTTCTAATTTCGTTACTTTGACATGATGACATTTGCAATACATAGCATAATTCTCAATTGGCAAAAGAGAAGGCGATAGAGACATACCTATACCAGTCTTGTTCACACTGTTGTGGAATAATCTCAATTATTTTAGACCTTACAGCATCAAGACCTGCTTTTGCCATGGTATTGCAATTAACAAACCACTGGGGTTTTATCATAGGCTCCACCACATCATTAGTTCGTGAACAAACACCCAAACTCATTTCGTTCTTTTCTGTATCCTTGTACAGGCCCTTATATTGCAGAATGAAAAATGGTGAGGGTCAAGCTTAAACAATACTTCAATGAAATATATATCAAACCAAAATTAAGGCACACACAGAAAACATCATTTAATTGGTGGGTGACTGGTAGTATAAGGTTAAGTCAATAGTTGAATGCTAGTTTCTCCTTCACTATTATGGATAACCAACAATAAAGGATGCAGGCTTCAAGATTTAATAAAATCAATGATGTCTACAGAAAGTCACAAACCAAGAGACATATTTCTCAGAAAAAGTAATGATGTGCTAAGAGGCCCATTAATAGAAAATGAGCAAGGAGGGATAGGGCAATAGAACAATGTCAAAGCTACGGTCCTTCATGCTATATTCCACTGATTCCTTATTGTTTACACTACCAAATTTACTGTTCATACTAAGCTTTAGAGAAAATATAAATATAAAATAATGCCCTAAAATCTTCATGGTACTTTTGTATTTTTCACTCTGACACAATTTTGCAATAAGCCAATAATGCATAAATCCATATAAATCAGCAACAACCCAACAACAATGTTTAGAGACTGGGTCAAAAAAACGCTGTGAAAGGATGATTAAGCAAATCTAGCCATACCTTTGCTTTCAGTGCCTCAATAACAGCAACCCGAGCAGTAAATCTTGGCATTCCTTCAAATTGAGCACCTCCATTGCTGTTTATTTTGCCATCATCTGTGAAGATATTTATGAACTCAAGCTTGTGTCGCTTTCCAACCTCAAAATCATTTGGATCATGGGCAGGTGTAATCTGCGTAAAAGACAAGCAAATGACAATACAAGCTAAGGCAACAAAATGTATGCAGAAGATCCAGGTAGATGAAATTAAATAGAGATAGTTAAGAATTCAGTATCAGCTCCTACCTTGACAGCCCCAGTACCAAAAGTGGGATCCACTAACTCAGCATCACAGATTATTTTGAGCTTTCGGCCGTTGAAGGGATGGATTGCATACCTTCCATGCAGATGTTTGTATCTATTATCCTCAGGGTGAACAGCAATTGCTGTATCACCAAGCATTGTTTCAATTCTTGTTGTTGCAACAATAATCTCGCCCAATCCTTCCTCGAGTGGATATGCAAAAGAGATCAACACGCCAAATTGTACAGTTGTATTATACCCAGGGACTTTTAACATAATTTCTTCTTTAATCTCTAGATAATCAACCTAACAAAACAGCATTTTCAAACAATGAGATCAATTTCAGGCATGTGTGGAATCAAATCCCCATCATACACAATAAAATGTCTTGACAACCTCTATGTCAGAAATTGCTGTTCGAAGGGTGCAATCCCAATTCACGAGACGATAATCCCTGTATAGAAGCATCTCGTCCATAAGAGGCAAAGAAAAACTAGGCTGGCAATCAAAAACATAAATTGAGCATATAGAAGCTACACATGTAAAACATAATGGTACAACCAATAAAAGGAACAAATGTTCAACTCTAATAACAAAATAAGGTGATGGAACTCACCTATATATCAGGCCTTGTTTGTGCAACCTGACAAAAGCTTCAGTTACAGCTTTTGATCTTGGTTTATCCATCGTAAAACACTGTTGCAAAGGTAGAAACGAAGTTGATATTCAGAATTAGAATTATACAAACAATACATTGCTCAAGTATTCTCTCAAGCATACTCATGCTTTTTCCTAGCTACAGAAAGTAGGAAATGTACCTCACGGGACCAATCAAGTGAGGCCCCAAGCCTACGTAGTTGATTCAATATGGTACCCCCATATTCATCTTTCCATTTGAGGACCTGTCCAGAAGATGGTAGATAAAACATAATAAACAAGACAAAGGTAGACGAATGAGGAGAAAAACTAGTCAAATAAGCACACAATCCTTTCAATGCATAATACATAAGAATGTGCTTGGCACCATTTTCGTAATGATATATGACATTGGATTCATTTTGATATTCATATGCTAATGGTAACAGGAATAACCTTTTTTCAGGGAAAAATAATTCTTACTTCAGATACAAATTCTTCCCGCCCTATGTCATGCCTTGTCAAATTCCTTTCACGCATAAGCTTCTTCTCCACTACAACCTGATACAGGAGAACATATTATAAAATGGCATTCGCTCTTTTTAATTTTTAAATAAAGCAAAAAATAGTTAAGCAATTATCCAACAATGTGAGATCCAACTAAAATAAAATTAAGAGTTAAAAATGATTATTGATTTAGAGGTAGACAACAAAATGAATACAATTGAAAATCACGTGTTGACAATTTATTTTGAAAAAGAAAAAAATCCGACAAAAGAATCCAACATTTCATGGATCTTTTGAAAATTAATACACCCATGCTGCCTTGCATTTGCCTTTTGGTGTCGGTGACTGAGCGATTGGTTAGTCTACCAGTAACAGTGTAACACAGTAAGGTACACCCAGTAGTATGAAATGGGGTTTCAAACATTATTTAGAAAACCTGCCAAGATTACAGAAGTTGTTTATATTAACATGGACTAGAACCCTTATTGGAAGACACCTTTTCATGGTTGCAGATCAACAACTAAACTATATTATCTACAGATATATGTTTCATAGGATAAATTTCAGATGATGGTGAACCAAATTCAAGATGCAGACCTGTGTAGCAATGCCAGCATGGTCAACTCCTGGAACCCACAGAGCATTATAACCTGACATCCTACGCCAGCGTATCATGGCATCCTGCATTGCTTAAAATGAAGGGTGGTTAAAATCATTATCTAATTCCTAGCCAATGTCTATAATGTTACAAAGGATGTATGTCTCCGCAAGAATAATGATGATACCTCTATGGCCACAGTAAGTGCATGGCCTATATGAAGCGCTCCTGTGACATTTGGAGGTGGCAAAACCTGAAAAGAAATAAGTTAGTTGCTTGCCAGCAATGGCTGCAATGCATCTGGAATAATCCGCTGTATATAGAAAAAGACTATTGTTTCCGTGAAAAGCAGCTCACTAAACCAGCTCACAGAATATCTGGTGCAAACTTCAAAGCATGAGCCACTTACTATAACAAATGGTGGTTTTGAGCTTGCAGGATCCGCCCCAAAATATCCTGATGATTCCCACCAGGCATACCATCTGCATTATGGGGAAAAACAAATGCATGACTTCCTTATTCTATGAATTATAAGATAGAGAAAAACAAGCTAGCGTCTTACGATTTCTCAACAGCAGTTGGATTGTACTGCTTGGCCATTTGAGATGCAAGCAATTTCTTCTGCCCATAAGGAGTGTCTGCATCAATGAAATCCTCGGAATTCTCATCCTCCACAACTTTCTTCCTTTGCTTCTTCTCACTTTTCTTAGGTCCATCTGAAGCTGCTTGTGCCTACAGAAAAGCAATCAGCATGAAAAGAAAAGAAAATATATCTCTACAGATCATCTCAGTAAATGGCTTTCTGGTTTACATTCAGTAACATAGAAATTCAATAATTATATTTCAACCTGGAGCCTAGCCGCCTCCTTTTGCTTTGCCTTAAGCCTTTTCTCCTCTTTCTCTTTTGCCTGTGTAGAACAGTTAACACATCAGTGACAGAGTAGTAATCATAGCCATATGCCAAAGAAATGAATAACTAGGAACATATAATTCTAAAAGGCAAAGGCAGGTCAAGTCCACACAGAATTCGATCAAATACCTTCTGATCTTTCTTCAGCTTCCGTTCTAACTCTTTCTCGTCGAGTTGCTGCATGTGTCATCCAGAAGAAAGGAGAAAAAGTAAAGCAAATGAGCAACTGAGATGAATCGGAACATACATTGAATGTACTACAACATGAAAGCATACAACCGAAGGTCCACACTACAATGGGTTTCCTACTTCATACTGCCATTGGCAGCCTAAAGTGGGGGCATGGGGGTTCAGCTGAACCCCAAATTTTTTTTGGAACAAACTGCTACTAGTACCGCACCACGCAGGCAACAAAAAGAAGCAAATCGGGGGACGAAACTGAACCGGGCTAATTCGACGCAAACAAATCGATCCAACTCCTAACGGATCTCCCATCTACCCCCATGCCGGCTCATGAAAGTGGCGGTCCGGTTTTGCCGGTTGAAACTGACCTGCTCCATCTCCGACTAGTCGACGCAGGCAGAGCTCTGGGCGACTTTGCCGGCGCGCCGTTCGCCGTAGACCTCCCGGGCTGCTCGGCCAATGCCGACCACCAGCAATCAGAACGAGAACCGAACAGTGGCAGTCGGGGAAGAAAGAAGCGGCGGCGGCGGCACCCGGGGAGAGAGGTCGCGCGTGGTCGTGCGGCTCACCTGGTCGGGGAATAGGCCCAAATTAGTGTTGGCCCAACGGGCGGCCCGGCCCGTCCAGCGGCACGGCCCAAAGGCCCGTTTGGCCCGGCTCCTGTAGCGGTCCATTCCGTGCCGAGCCACTGGCCCATACACGGCCCATAGGGTGGCTGGGCCATGCCGTGCCGGTCCGTCTCCTGTACCAGTCTGTGGGCCGGTGTCGGCCTGTGAGGCATGGCCGGTCTGCTAGATAAATAAAAAAGAGGAGAAAAGAAAAGAAATATGATAAATGCATTAAAATAGAAAAAAAAGGAGAAAAGGAAAGTGATAGGGCAAATGCTTCCTGCTAATATCCATGATTACAGTAAGCCATACATATGGTAATCTTCTGTACATAAAAATCCTATAAAGGAAACACTAAGAGATAGAGCAAATGCATCCTGCTAATATTCATGATTACAGTAAGCCGTGTGTCTTTCCTACGCGTGCCGCGTGCGTATGTGTCCTTCCTACGCGTGCGTAAGCGTAACACAGCACTACTGTTTTTCTACAGTCCCAGTGGCTCCTGGATCTAAGAAAATTTAATCAGCACATCTGGTGTGTGCATGGCATGGCAAACTGGCAACGTGTGCAGCTGTGCGAGCTGTGTCCGGTGCTAGATCGAGGCAACCCATGTGTGCGCCGTCCTCTAGCAGCACGTACGTACCAACCGCCGTCGTCCATGGTCTTTTTCTCGGTTTTTCTTCTTGGCCTCTCTCCCTTCGAACTACTCGTACCGATCGATCTCTGCTTGCATGCATGCAGCTGGAAGGCATCGCATCTCGATCTGGTCCATCCATGGGAGAGTAGAGTACTAGTACTAGTACTACTCGCCTCCCATCGTCGCCATAGCCATTGCTTGCATCGATCGTCACAAGCAAGCACGATGCCTCTTTGACTGGTAGTGGTATTAACCGTGAACCGAGCAGCAGCCATCGATAGATCTGACCATCTCCCATGTGCGGACTGCGGACGTGGCCGGGTCAAGATCTTGATAACCAGCTAAAGAAGTTGTAACTCCTCTAAATAGATGTTAAAAAGTTTTATATTTTTTTTCAAAAAACTAATAATTATTGAGCTAGTTAGAATATGGAGAAATTTACGTTTTCTAACCTTTGGATTGTAGTTTATTTTTAGATTCTGTAACTACTAAATTTCATAATTAGAGTAGTCGTAGCTATCAGAGGCTCCTTTCGTAGATTTAGAATATTGTTTTAGATTGTGGAATTAACTATAGAATTTAAAAATAAACTAATATCTAGAAACTATAAAACATAAATTATTAAAATTATTACTAGCTAGTTAGTTACTAATTAATTTTTAAAATCTTAAGCTTATCTAAACAAATAAACAAGGCCTCTATCTAGCTGGACGCAGTACCATCACGAATGCTTGGTCAAAGGGCAAGCATTGTGTAAATGTGTAGTTGTGTTGATTCTGTATTTTTTTTGTCCAACTTCAGTTTCACCGCTAGCATTAGGAATTGAGAGTAGTAGGAATGGATGGGCACGGTCCCCACGCTGGTGTACGTTGATTTGTATCGAATCAGTGCTCTTGTGCCATAGTTGTCTGACGCCGATAGGCAACATCACAAGTCTACGACGCTGCAGTGAATAATGAGCATATATGCATCGCAAGGCAAGAGTCTGCGTGTCTCTAACACTGCACGTACTGGCCCGGCGAGAGCAAGATGGACGATCCTTTTTCTGGCCAGCACACTCTGCACCCTTCCTGCATCGTTGCACTGCTCCACTGTGGGTGTGCGGCCGTTTGGTGTGGCAATGGTGTACTGACGGCATCTCAGGATATACTTACTATGCTCTACGACCGAAGACTGGAATGGTGTGCTAAAATTTCAACATCCAACGGTAGAGTGAAAATCTTAAAAATTTCCCAATTCTGAGCTGTTTAATGGATCAGAAGGCTCGAGATCAGCTACATTCGAGTCAAATTACCACCCTGGCGAGCTGTTGGTCACTGTAGCACACCCAATTAGTAATGTACATATCTATGTACTACCTTTTCTATCTATATATTTATAAAAATATTAAAAATAATCATATGAAAGTAACTTCAATGATGAATCCACTTATATCATTTATATGTATCAAATTGTGATATTTTTTAATCTTTTAATAATTTTAAATTTTGACATGATAATTATTCTTAAGTCCTAAAATGTAGCAATTTTAGGTTTGATCACGTGTATTAAGAAGATGCGAAAAAATCACAATGTCATTCTTGAGATGGGTGAGTATAGACGTATAAATAGTTTAGTAAAGTAATAAGTAATAAAGTCTAAAATTTTATGAATATTTTTTATAGATAAAAATATTCTTTTATAAATATTAAGTTACTATATTTAAAATAAATTTTAA
>KE372565.1:470627-485376 GCA_000418225.1 Zizania latifolia | reverse complement strand
GCCGTGCCGCTCCTGCCACGCCGCGCCACCAACTCGGCAATTTTCCAAGCGGCGGTCAACTCTGTCACCGCGAGGAGCACAAGCACAGTGGCAGGCTGCAGAGGGTTAAAGAAAGTACTAGTGCGAGTAGTAAAAAAACAAGGAGAGATTCCGAGCTCGGCGTGACATGGACATGGTCGAGCGAACCGTGAAACCGGAGAGCTGACAAAGACAGCGTGGGACGGCTGGGAGCAGGAGGGGGAAAGGCGGTTCATGTCCAAAGGACCGTGTGGCTGATTTCCCTCGATCAATTGTCACGGCCCCTCTGGACGGGAGCGGAGCGGTTGGTGGCTTGGTGCTGGACGGATCATCGATGATCTTGCGTAACCGTAGCCTTCTTACCAGCTGGCTCCGGCTAGCAGAGTTTGCATGAGGGAATTATTGATTAATCCCAGTCGGGGTGGATGAAATCAAGATGAGTTAACTATGTTAAATGATGAGTTATACTGCTGATCCAACTGAGCTAATTGCTGGCTTATCATGTCACAGTTAAGATAAAGGATCATTTATTTTCATAGATCTAATAACCACATTTAAAATAAGGTGATATCTTACCCAAGCTTATCAATTTCGTTTAGGACCGAAAGAGCCGATATATATCATTTGGTCACTTAAATCGGTACATATTAAGTGATGTACCGTTCTAATTTTAATATCAATTATTCTGGTCAATACCGTCCCATACCGGCCATTCTGATCAAAACTGTATTTTAAATTTTTTTATATGGGTTATATATTACTTATATTAACCCATATATTATATCGTATTCAAGTTATACGTTATATTTGAGATATCAACGTATTATATATATCATATTTGATCATATTGATATATATTTTAAACATATTTATATTATTTTATTAGACCCTAAAACAGTACACCGTATCGGCCAGTACCGAAACATTTCATTATAGGAGCCAAACCGAAATAAAATTAATAAGCTTGATCTTACCTTCTCCTAAAGGAGATAACATATTATCTTAGTTTAATGGTCATGATTAAAAGAAGCTAACGTGTTTAGGTACTCCGTAATAGATTATCTTATTTTTTCTAACTAATATTTTTCTAACAAATAGCTAAAAAATTAATTCTATGAGATGTATCGTAGAAAAGCAAGTTCACGAAATAGCAACTTAACGACGACAACGACACAGATAGTCTGAAGTCCAAACATGAAAGAAACATTGTCTGTCTTGTTACCGTATGAATAACTTTCTACCGTACACAGGAGTGACCATTTTAATCGACTGGTCCCTGCCTATAGTCAGCAGAAAGACATGTACTCCATGGGGCTATAACAACTACTGAATTCTACCGAAGGAGCACTAAATAAATAAATACTAAAAAACAAAAATGAGTAGTCCAAGGACAAAACAACATTAAGATAATAGATCATGCGTCAGCATTACACAACACCAATCAATGCCATACTACAGTAGTACTATTTATTTGCTACCATGCATGGCCCACAAGCAAGAAATGTGATAGTAGCACTTCCCCACACACACAACACAAAAAAAAGAAGAAAAAAAAAGAAAAACTTCCTAGTATATGGAAGTGTCCATCCCTATCCTCGCTCACTGACATCACTGGATATGATTCTTCCTGATCCTACGTTGCCCCCCACCAGAAATGATGTGATGAGAAAAGTTACTCACAATCACTAGTGTGAAACAGTGGAGACAAGCTAGAGTGTAGAGATGGCCACACCAGCCATTGAAGGAGAAACCAGTAAAGCAAAACCTCCAGCTCCCTGCATGGCTGTATCCCCCAACAACCAAACTAAATCATCCATGGTCCTGTAATCAATGGATGGCCCCAATTCTGTTTCTGAGGTAGAAACTTCCAAGCTCCCCTATGTGGTTCCAATGTTATCCAAGTAGGAACTAGGAAGTAATAATATGTAGATTCAGGTCAAATGATGGTTATACCATCGATCCTGAGTTGATGCTTTCTTTCTTTTTGGCTATTTCCAACCTAAGTGCAAAGTTCAACTCAAGATCACGGAGATAAGGTCATATAAAGTCTTTGTGGTCAAATTTACAGGATCACTGATCACCACTACTTACCCACTCTACCACCATCATAAGCCAGCTCAGATCTCAAGGACAAGTAAAATAAGCTTATCCAATAGTAATCCATCCTTATAAACATTTATCAATCTGCCTCCTTATGTCAACCAATCAAAATTATATTTTATTTATTTATATACTTATTTGTCTCAAACAAACACGCAATCACTCATTTAATTCTATATATTTCCTTAATTCCCATAAAAACTTTATAATTATAGGAGTGCTCTTTTACGATACATCTCTTACTTCTTAAAGAGGTGAGAGATCGAAGTAATCTCAACCATTAATTAGAAAAAGCAAAATGGCCTATTACCTCTTATAAAATAAGCTATCGATTTCTTTTAATCGTGACTGTTAAATTATTATGATCTAAGATAAGATATCATCTTCTTTTAATGGTAACCATTAGATCTATAAAAATAAACGATCCTCACTAAAACGTATCCTAAAATTTACCAAATAGAAGTGCTAATGTTTAGTGGAAAGATGAATTACTCCGTATAGCAGCCTACTAGTATCTTAACACCTTTTCAATTATTATGTCTAGCCCAGAAAACCAACACCTTGATCTATAAACATACCATCAGAGATAGACACAAAATAATGTCATTTTTTGAAGACTAAAATAATGCCAATTGACTTATCATTTCCGTCCATGAAACACACCACGCTTGTCCCGTACAAGTCCACAGAAGCCTAGCCACCACCGCCACACTTGACACTTACACCCTCGTGCCTTTTCTCTCTCTACCCTCCGTCCCTTTCGCCTCGCACCTTGTCGGAGACCGACGGGCCTCCGCTTCCAGTCGCCAACTCGCCACGGGTCGGCGTCGCGCCGTCGCCTCCAGTGCTCCTGCCGCGGCTGCTACTTCTGCTACAGCACTTCCTTGCGGAGGCGGCAACCTGTGACGCCACTGCGCGCGCTCCCGGAATCGGCGCACCCGCTTCCCTACTTCCCTTCACGGGGAAAAGTAGCCGTTGCTGCGTCGCCTTTTATTGTAGCATGAGGGGTGCGCCTCGGCGGTGAGGAGGCGGAGGTGGTGGTGGGTCGAGATGCCGCTGGTGAGGTTCGAGGTGAGGAATGAGGTGGGGCTGGGGGACCCCGACCTGTATGGCGGCGGCGGCGGTGGAGGAGGAATTGGAGCTGCTGCGAAGAAAGGCGGGGAGGCGGAGCCCAAGGTGCTGCTGGAGGGCGTCGCCGTCGCCGGCCTCGTCGGGATCCTTCGCCAGCTCGGAGATCTCGCGGAGTAAGCGTCCCTTGCTGCATTCTCTCTCCCTGATGCTACTTGGCGCTGTGATTCAGGCGAGATTCGACTCGGCGAGTGAGTGTGTGGCTCCAGCGTGGGATCTGGTGTGCTCTGTGTATGATGATTTAGGGGAGCAGCTGCAATTTTGGGGGATAGTTTGGCGCTGGTTCGTGAGAGCTGGGGTGTTTGTTTTGCGCATAGGATGGGGGATTGGGGGTCATGAGAAGGGTGGGGAATCTCGGGTTGAGGTGGTTGGATTCGACGAGACAAGTGGAACGCTGAGTTTTAGGAATTATAGCTATATTTTGTTCTGTCAGTTATGGAGAAATCGCGGAACTGACCGGCCTGAATTGGATGTGTCCCTTAGGCACTTTTTTGTGGTTATTTATTTCGTGGGATCTCTTGTTAAGATCGAATGGGATAGTGGCAAGTTATACATCTTTGGAGTGTCCAATGGCTGATCAATGTGGGTTTTGGCTGCATTTGCTTGGTTCGGGTTGCATGCTTTACTCAATTGTTTTTAGTAAGATATTGTTCTAGCATGGGGTTATGCTTTTTCTCTTTTGTTTCTTGGATGACATGGCCGGTAATTCTGAAAATTTCCTATTTTAGTTGGTCTAAGTGGTTGTTGGGTGCATTTAGGATAGATATTATTGAATTTCTTTGCTAATTCTGGCTTGAGGATTTCCAGGGTTGTTCACAATTTCCATTGCTTGTTGATCAAAAGCTCCCACCATTCTTTTAGAAGTTGTTCCTGGTCATTAATTTTACTTCTGAATATCTCCCCATGTCCCTGGCTGCTTTTACTATGTATCTATTTCTTTTCTTTTACTGCCATATGTTTCTTAACCGTGTATGGTAGAATTGAACTGTTGACTTTTAGTTTTTTTATATAATGGATAAGACAGCTGCTGGAGCTGGCTTTTAGTTGGGTTCAACGAATGTTGTTAAGACATCTATTTTTCATGTTATGCTGTTAACATTTAGTTCACTACACCTAAGAGATATTTTGGTCGTAACAGATTTGCAGCAGATGTTTTTCATGACCTACATGAGCAAGTTATAACTACATCTGCTAGGGGGCGCAAGGTGCTAACTCGAGTACAGAACATTGAGGCAGCACTTCCATCTCTTGAGAAAGCTGTAAAGAATCAGAAGAGCCATATACATTTTGCTTATGTACCAGGTACATACTGCATCAACGTCAATATATCATTACCAAGAGTTTAAAAGAAACCATGATATATATGCACATTGAAATTGTCAACAATCATCTTAACCAATTAATGTCAGTTGACATTGATTTGCCCACAAACTCTTCAGAATGGAGTGGACAGAAACCAGTTGAAGTAGCTTGGTGTTGATCTGCATGAGATTGATAGTAGTATCACAGAATGCCAACCTTAAACCTGGTCAAACCTATAAAAAACTTCCAATTGATGAGGTTGGTGTCACTAAATCAGTACATACCTTTCCTTATAGTAAGTTAAACTGGCCATGACATTATAGCAGCTATGGTTGTTGGTAATGAATTCAACTTTAGCTGTACTCTTCCTAATCCACAGGTACAAACTGGTCCGTTTGGGATGTTGTCTCATAACTGAATGTCTCTTGCCCTAACCCAATAATTAGGTCTAAGATCGTCTTGCAGTTTTATTTAATGTACTGGTAAAATGCAGGCTCTGATTGGCATGCACAACTTAAATATGAGCAAAATCACCTGCTATCCAGTGATCTGCCTCGGTTTATGATGGATTCCTATGAAGAATGTCGAAACCCACCACGACTTTACCTTCTAGATAAGTAAGGATTGATTATTTTCTTTATCGGAGCTCTTTTGGTTCCTAAAATTTTGTCTTTCAGATTTGACAATGCTGGTGCTGGGGCTTGTTCGAGGAGACATTCTGATCCATCGTACTTCAAGAAAGCATGGGATATGATGAGAGCAGATAAGACTGGAAGTTTCCAAAGAGAGAAGAGATCTCAGAAAATCAAGGTTCTATTATTTTACTTTCTGCATCTGTGCATCAGAGGATCAGTGGCATGATTATCTCTCTTAACCTGCAACACACAGGCACAATTAACAATTAATCTGTATGCTTATGGTATTGCTGCTCTGCTCTACTCTACTCCATCTGCAATCAAATCAACTGACCATTATTATGACCGATCTAAAGTCAATGATTAGAAGTCACATTACTTAGCTCATGCCAAGTTCAGGCAGATGTCTGAATGTTGTTCTTATGATTTATGAAGATATGGGAAACAGCTACTGCAAAGTCACCAAGTTTTATTACTGTGGTTAATAATTTCATGGATGCAATAAATAACAATTCCTGTAAAAATTCAAGAGGAATTTTACACATGCCTGTGCTAGAATATTGGAAACTCATTTTTTGTGGTCATATTCTGCTATATAGATGTTGAGTCTGTGAGAAAATGTTTAATAATCTCAAAATATGTTGCTGAGCTACCATTCTTACTTCTTTGTGTTATTGAATGGTTGTAGCTCATTGAAATTAGAATGGCAGGTGTGATATTTTGTCACGTCAACAAATGTGGCATATGCGTGCTGAAAAACTTAACAAATCTTTTGAACTTGGACAGAGAAAAGGATCACGTCTGAGAGAGTCATATCATGGACAGGCTACACCCAGGCAGAGGAATGGTGAATTTCAGCGAGCGCTCACTGCTGTTCAGCTTACTAGCAGGTGTGAAACAAATTCCAAATTTGAATATAACAAAAATTACATATCCTTTTCACCCTCCCATGATTTTCTTTTCCTTGTATCTTAATGATGCATCTCGAAGAGCCTTATCAGTAGTGTGTTTTCTCAGCAGGCAGTTTGCATCTCCTAGTACTGATGGCCGGAGCCTTTCAGAGCATAGATCCACACCTGATGCAAGATCTAACCCTGATAATATAAGCAGATCCTCTTCGTTTAGTTCGAAAGCACGGTTGAGTTTTGTAGAGCAAGCTTTAGATACAAAGGCAACTGTAGTTCCTCATGAGAATGGTCATGACAAGCCATCAAATATTAATCTACACAAGCTTAACAATAACCCATTGCCCACACGACTTAATGGTACCTGTGCAGCTGATCTGGGTGATGATTTGAAGCAAAGTTCCCTGACAGATGAGATGATTGCTAGGCCACCTTCTGTTAAATGGGATGAAAAGGCTGAAATTACCATGTCTACAACTTCTGTCTACTGTGACGATGTTGTCATGGATAAGGCTGAAGATGCAGAAGCTAAATGTATTAGCCCTGAGCAGCAAGACATCGACTATAGGGAGATGGAGACTTTAGAGCAGCAAGAGGCATTACTTCAAAAGACAAAACTATTGTTGGTGTCATCAGACTTGAACCACCATGATGAGGTCCCCAGTGAAACAGACAACTACATGGATGCACTTAACACACTTGAATCTGAGACAGAGACTGAACCTGAGCTTCAAACTAAAAATCAAGTGACGCCCGTACCTTCCTTCAATGTTTATGTGCCCCAGGTGGAGCTGATAGATTATATTGTTATACAGTCTCCTGATTCTTCTGTTGCTGAATTTCCTGATACATGTCAAAATTCTGGTATGCCCTGTGCTTCTGAAAGCGCAGTTGATTTTTCCAGTTTGTTAAGTGCAGATGTTCCTGATATTCCACAGCCAGTATTGTCTGGTTATACAGCTATACCTCTCACTAAAGAGTCACCCATTGCTACTAATACCCCCGAGAGTAATACAGAGGATGCTCCTTCAGGTCCTTCAGAGATTTCAGAGCTGGCATTGCGTGCCTTTACAACTACAGTTCTTAATCAAAATTCTGCTGACGCCAATGAAATTCCAGAGAGTAAGGCAGAACATGTACCCATAGATTCTCCTGAGAAATCAGAACCAGGACAGTCAGTCTATGCAGCTACACCTCCCAATAAAGAACCTCCTGTCGAATGTCAAACCCCTGATAGTAATGCAGAAGATGTTTCTGGAGATTGTAATGAAGCCACCGCTCATGTTATGCCCTGTTCCCAACGTACTATTTCTGGCATGCCAAATAATGAGGTATCTGCTACTAAAAGCTCACTTGATGATACCACTGATGAGTCTTTTGTTATGTCAGAAAGGAGACCTCAGGATTATCCTGGAAAGAATAACAACAAGGTTGAAAGTGATGACACTTTGGAAGTGTCTAATTCACACTCCATGCCACCGAATGAATTGTTGGAGAATGGATGTGTTCAAGGCCTTCCAACAAATGCCTCTACTAGTTCTATTGGAGTATCTTCTGTTAAGCTCTGGACAAATGCTGGGCTCTTTGGACTTGAGCCATCTAAACCTCCAGTATTTGGTGCCCATGATGGTCCAAAGGACGATACTGCACCTGGGTACGAAGAACCTCAGCTTTGCCATTCAATTGGCTACACTGAACTGCATTGTTCAAAACCCACTGAATCAGCTCCAGTAGATGCTTCAAATGGCAATGCGCCGATTACCAGCAGCTTTGTGGGGAAGCTTGTTGGTATCTGTCCTGGTTCTGCAAACCACACCATCTCAGAGGCTAATCAATCAACAGTAAGAACACCTGATACAGTTTGTGGTCAAACAGAGGGTTCCTCAGGTTGTTCCACATCTTTTGAGCTCAGTGATCACAAAAATATTATTGGCAAGCAAACTTCAATAAGCGAGCTCCTAGAATCTGAAGACAAAAACGGTGTTGAAATGTACTCTACTGCTGGCATGGCTGGAAGGAACAACATGAATCTGGTGTCTGCATCAAGCTTTTCAAGCATTGCGCAAAGATTTCTTGCTAATACACTTCAGAGAAGGACTTCTCCCAAATACACTGATCTTCCTGTGTCATATGGGATAGTTAACACTGATGCAAATGGAACTGATGAATCTACCCAAAAGTCTACTGTATTGCCTAGCGAAACAGTATTTGAGGCACCTCAGTTTGAGAAGAAAACAGAAAGTGGCATGAATGGACTGCCCAAGTCATCACTCTTCTCTAGTTGCCATTACTCTGAAAAATCATCTCCGCCTCTTGAGTACATGAAAATTTCTTTCCACCCTATGAGTGCAGTTGAAATATCAAAATTGAACCTAGATTTCTCTGATGGAAATCTCCATGAGAATGCTGATGATATGATGTTACCAACATTTCAGTTACTTCCAGGGTCTTCTATTCCACATCCTGGTAGTGGTTCTGAATCAGAAGATGACACTTTTGGTAGATCTTATAGTTATTCGTCGTATGATGATTTGAGTCCACGTTTATATTCGAACTCTGAGTTGTGGGATCAAGAAGATGCAACTGAATTGGAGGATCACGAGATGTATAACAATCCAAATCGGATAGGATCCTTCAGAGCACCTACCTCTAGCTTTGTGGAATTTGAGCAAATGAACTTATCTGGTGCAAAGTCCACTGTTTCACTTGCAGATCTTGGGGATAATAATGGGCTAGCCACGTTAAACTCCCATCCTGCTGGAGAACTTCCTAACTTTGAGACTTTGATGGCTACGGGCAATCATCAAAATGGGGGTGCCTTCATTCCACACAATCCAGTAAGTTTATCACCAGATGAAGATCAGTTGCCTCCACCACCTCCTCTTCCCCCAATGCAGTGGAGGACAATGAGACAAACAGCTTCTATAGAAGGAGGAAGCGGCTCTGCAGCTAAAGATATGCATAAGAGCACCTCAGGTCAATCACCAGCACACACTCCTGTGCGGGAAGAACATATTCCGCCCATTGCACTGCCAGATGAACAGGAGCATGCGAAGGAGGTAGGCTCATCTTTGATTGACTCTGTTTTGAATAATTTTGTATCAATAATATCTTCTGTTAATGATATTTACGAACTTATGCAGAATGACAGTAAAGTTGATATGGTAAAAGAGATATGCAATCCTCCTAATATTATTGAGATCAAAGCAAGCTTTCTCCAGCAAATCAGAGATAAGGTTTGCTTCATTTTTTCTTAAAAACATATTCTAGTATTATCTAGTTTTTTTTCCCGTTTGTGTGGAGAAACTGTTCTGTATGAGCTTTTGGGTTTCCTTGGTAAATTTTATTGATATAGCTGACAAGTTGGGTAGAAGTGCAAAAAACAGAACCCATGCTTGTAATATGTGTAATTAGATCCCACAGGGCCAAAAATCTTTGGTCTGTCAGTGCTGAAAGTAAGTTTATCCAATTTGTGTCCAGAGTACTAAAATCTGATGGCGGTTAAAATTTGTTAGGCGTGTTAATGCTGCGTTTGTTTAGAATATACCCTTCCGTTTACTTACCAGTTTTGACCACTTCGACCATTAATTTCAAAGCAAGATTAAAACAAATAAATTTAACTATAAGATATGATATTAGTACAATACTTTGAACCGTGAATCTAATTATGCAACTTTATACTACATAATTTGATTGTGTAAAAAGTATTGTTAGACAAACCTTTGATCCTCAAGGTCAAAATTGACGAGTATTCACGAATGGAGGTAGTATAGTTGTATGATGTATCTATTATTTTGCACGAACAATTAGAACGTACTACTACCCTATACAGGATATTCTTCCCTAACTTGGTGTGTCCCTCTCATCCATGTAACCTCCTTAAATGCAAGTCTCCTGTTATGTTATATTGTTATGGGAGAGCACCTAATACCTGAGTGCCACGTGTCAATATAGCATGGAACTACAGAAATTATATGCCCTTTTCTTTGTGAATAAGGAGTGTTTCTGATGGTGGTTATTTGATTCTTGAACTTTAAAGCTTGTTAACAAGTTTGTAGCATTAAACTGTGGCATTTAATACTGATGTTTGGTCATTTTAACTAACTATTGCAGTCAGGTCAGCAGAAGCTGAATGGACATGAAAAGTCAAAAGCTGTAGGCAATGATACTAAAAACCCAGACGAAAGGGGGGAATTACTTCAACAAATCAGGAGCAAGGTATTTCAAATATCTGCACTATTGTACTTCCATAACGCTGCCTGAAAGGTCCTTGATGTTTCTTGACATGAACACGATGCACCATAGCACCACACTTTGAGAACCCATCACTCACCCAAACCACACGCACAATAAAAAGGCTAACTAGTTAACATGCTTGTATAATTCAGAGATTCAACCACACAAATAATTCTAGCTTGTTAATATGTTCACATAATACAGACATTCAATTTAAGGCGAACAAATGCATCTAAGGCAAACGTATCATCACAGTCCACTGCGAATTCCAACGTTGTAGCAATCTTGGAGAAGGCCAATGCAATCCGCCAGGTTTGTAGTGACTCTCTTTTTCTTTTCATGCTAGTTTTTGGGCTATTTTTACAATGATTTTCCCTGATTACTTCCATGCTATCAGGCTTTTGCCAGTGACGATGGAGGTGACGATGATAATTGGAGTGATAAATGAATACTCAACTGGGAATGCATATGACAATCTTTCTGTATATTCACCCAGTACAAGATGAAACAAGAAAAATGTGAATAACATCCTTTTCTTCATTGTAATTAGATTTTGCAGGTTTGTTTCGTACCCTTTTTTAGTTCATATTAGTGTATTCTACTGTAGGCCCATGTGGTTGTGGAAATGTTAGACCATTTTCACATTATGTAAAGTAATTTATTATTTATTTATGATGGTGAAATTAACTGATAAAATAAGCATGTTAAGCTATTTTTTCGAGCATTGTATTAAAACAATGTCTCTTTGCATTCGTAATAAGATAGGGGTGCACTGGTCCAAAACAGTTTCATCTTTCTTTTTTCCCCATTTGTAGTACACTATGCCCTTGCCATCAAAAAAGGCAATAATTCTTAAGTGGGAACCGTTCACATTACCCTGGTAGCTTTTGTTTGCTGAACAACATTGTCTGCTTTATTTACTTCATTTGATACATTGGATGCACGGGCAAAATCCGGTAGGTCTTGAGCGGGACCGCACGTGATGCTCTAGATTCCGCCGCCTGCGACCTGGCCGAGAAACAGAAGCCCCGATGCCCCGTGCAGCGGTGCAGGGAGACGCGCCGGCCAGGAAGACCAGATCTGGCCGGCGGCGAGAAGCCCGTTGGCTGCGAGCGGAACGGGGGGCAGGCAGAGATCCGGCGACGCAGGAGGAAGCCGTCGGAGGCGCACGTTGTCTGGTGAGAAAGCAGAGCAGCCGGCAATGCAGGAGAACTCGGCTCGTACTCCGCCAGCATCGTCGTGTCACGCGTAGTAATGGCAATTGTGTCCGGTTATCCGTTTATTCGTGAATAAAAATTCTATTAGGATCAAATCTATTTCTTATTTTATATCTGACAGGTAAATATGTATGAGTATGGGTATTAATTACCTATACCCGTTTTATCAGTTTATCCGATTATACTGAGTATAAAAGTAGCTTCTAAATCCTAACCCTTTCTCTTTCCTCCAATCATCCCTCCCCTCCCAGCTGCCACTAACCCCTCTTCCTTCTCTTTCCTGAGTTCCTCCCCCTCTACTCCCCCTCTCCAGCCACAACTCCCGCAGATCTCCCAGCTTCAGCGCCGCCACAGCTCTTGGCCTCCCGCGGATCTGTGCGCCTTGTGCTGGAGTCCTGCGCGTCGCCTTACGTCGGTGCCCCGCGTCGACGCCGCCCAGCGTCAGCCCGCGCCCTCCCCATAGCCACAGCCAGCGCCCGCCATGCCCTCCATCTTCGGTCTACTTCTTCCTCTCCACCGTGACCTGGTCAGTTCCCATACGAGTAAACGGATATGCTTGCGGGTATACGGCGCCCGCGAGCGACGGGTATGGGCACGGGTTTTTTACCCATTAGGTAAACGGGTATAGGTATGGGTATGCACTATCCGTACTCGTCAGACCCGATTATCACCCCTAGTCACACGCTATCAACGTGTAGATCAGCCAGAGCCAGAGCCTATCGGAGGAAGATGGCCGTCCCTAGAAGGATCAAGTCGACTTCTAGGGGCGAGCGACAGCGGACACGTGTTGAACGGCTCTATGCGATTCTACTCTGATACCATATTATGAATATGATTTGATTGTATTGATATGAGGGCAATGCCTGATATATACACATATGGAAAGAATACAAAAGAAAATATATGAAAAAAGAAACACACTATTTATATATAGACCTAATATATATAGATCTATATATATATATATATATATATATGCTGAATACATGTGACGACCCTACATAACATCTCCCCTTAGCGGTACAAATTTACTACATGTTAATGTTAAAATGCTACCAAACAGTTTAGTCTAAGATTTTAAGCTGTTTTGGGCTCCAACTTTGTGCAAGATTGTGTGATTTTTGCCCCTCCCCTTGTTTAGGATGCATGGTTGTTAGTGTATTGCTGATTAGTCCGCCCATGGGGTATCTGAGGTGGCGAATAGAATGGTAGGGAATCGTTGTACTCATGAGTCCTATGGTCAACTCTAAGAAATAGAGCCAAGATTTATACAAGTTCAGACCTCCCAGAGGATAATAGCCCTATGTCCTGTATTTTAATGGATTGATGATTGTCTATAAAATACAATGCGAGAGCTTATAAAAGCCTAAAGCGATCAAGCATGCCTCTAGGGTGCCTCACTCCCTTTATATAATCAAGGGATGAGCCCAATGATCCCAGGACTCTATCCTAAATCGGTTCTTAAATATCTAGGATATCATACTGAACTTAGGCCTATTTCCTAATTATAAGGATTCTGGTACAAGTATATCTTCTTATACCGGTTTATGGTGTTTGGCTTCCAGATATAGTGCTGATATGTCTTATCAGAATCGAACCCATCTTTATGGGTCACACCGGACTCTAAAGCTGGCTAGGCCTACTCTCGGTCCGGACTGATAAAGCCCATCGCGAGGTACCCGGAGGTCGTATCCCCGGCAGCAGCCCCCGAGCTCTTCATAGCTTGGCCTAAGTCTTTAGCTTGATCAAGCTAAGAGGAGCTCATCTTCATTTTGAACCTTCTGCCTTCGACCCTACTGAACCTTGACAAATTTGTGAAAGCTTCATCTTCATTGTGTAATGTGAATCCCGCATGCGCACCCACACGATGTAGCCCCTGAGCCTTGAGACAAATAGAATATTTGGCTCTAGAGTCAAACAATATGTTGATCAAATAATTTTGAACGATGCACCCACATGAAGTTCTTCTGAATCAAACGATCGAGCTAGGCCTCTGGTTAGTCATGATTTTGAATAACTAGTAGTCGAGCATAGCCGGTGGTCGAGAAAAGGCTTATACTCGGGCAAGGCTAGTCGTCGGGGGAGGCCGTTAGCTCAGGCTCTCGAGTGGTTGAGCCCCTGAGCACAACCAAGTCCCCCAAGCCCTGCCGAGCCACCGAGCACCTTGAAGCTCAAGTGTCGCAGACTCCGCTGTAGTCACCAGAATCGAAATGAGAGCCACCTTTTTCGCCCACTTCTCCACAATAAATGTGCCACGGGCCAGGGGACAGGCATGTATCTTTCTTCTAATTGGCCCAGCGGCAATTGCATGGTGTAGATAGAGAGGCAAAACTGTCCCATTGACACGACCAGGGCACACTCAGGAATCGAAGCGACGCCGGTTCACGACTGATCGTGGCTGACGTCACGGCGGAGGATCCGGTGGCTATATAAGTCCGTTGTCCTTTGTCTTCATCCTCGCACTGTCATTGTGAACACTTGCCTAAAAACTTTTCAACTCCTTTTGCTTTTGTCTTCTTCCTCCTGCTGGCTCCCCGTCACGCGGGTCACCACTACAACTGCATCGTCTGCTACCACAAGGCGCGGTGTCTGTTCTAACTAAAGCCAATGGCCCAGAAAGTCTAGTGCGATCGACGAAATGGGCAAAGTCAGTGATGACGTCGGCGAAGCTGGCGACGCTGGAGAGGGGGTAGTTTCTGCTGGCCCAAGTGCTATCGGGCTAGTGAGCGGCGGTGGGCGAGGAATTCCCGACGCTAGAGATCGACGAAGTGGTGGTCTTCGAGCCCTTAGTCCTCCACAGGCTTGGCCTCCCCGCACACCCTTTTCTTCATGGCGTCCTCCACCACTATCAGATCTCTCTCATCAATCTCAACCCCAACTCTGTTCTCTACATCGCCATCTTCATCTACCTTTGCGAGGTGTACTTGGAAGTGGATCCTCACTAGAACCTATTTTGGTACTTCTTCTGCCTCTGCCATGCGGGCAGACAGAAGTTGGTTGGTGGCGTGGGGCTCTAGCTTCACAATAGGAAGACGGTAGAGTATATGGAGGTCCTACTAACGACCTCAAACAAGGGCTGGCATGGACAATGGTTCTACACCGTGAACCACAAGTCAGGCCTTCCTGAGGAGATCGATCGGCGCGTGGCCCCTGTTGGTGAAGTTTTTGGTCACACGCGTGGCCTGAGAGATCTGCTTAGCTCTAGTGC
>KE372565.1:452235-470492 GCA_000418225.1 Zizania latifolia | reverse complement strand
AAATGAAGTGCAATAATGACATAGTAGAAATTATATGACGTGACATATCATAAAGAACAGATCTACTGTGTAACCTATCAGGATAAAGTCATTGGCCTGAACCATCTGACCCGTAAAATCAACTAGTATCGAAGCCGATATCGAGACAAAAAAGCAGGACGTAATAACGCTAGGCCGATATGGACTGCCCGATTCCGACGCCGATGCCGATGAAACACAGAAAGATAACATATCGGCTTATACTCCGATAGAATTTGGCTGTAGTATACCTGATCGGTGTTCGCATTATTCTTCACTATGGTCGCAAGATTGGACCGAACCAAGACAGTCGCAAAGCCATAATAAATTATAATACTAAACGAATCAGAACATATTTCATCCAGATGGACGATACGTGACATGAATCAAATACATAAACTAAGATATCGAACTAAACCGATGAAGCCTTAGATTAATACATTTGATCTAAATCACGCATCTGATACAGCATGATTGATACATAAAGTAAGATGTCGGATCTAACCGATGAAGCCTTAGATCTATTAATCAATACATGTTTGGCGGAACTTACCTCTTGCCGGAGATCGGAGCGATGCAGCCCCGCGAGAGAGCAAGAGCTCGCCGGTAGCAAGTTTTGGCGATGCGCCGAGAGTTTGTTTTGTTGATTGATTTTTTGATGATAAACTGAACCTAAACGTTACATATTTATAGTCCGGAGACTTATATCCTACGTAGATACAATTGTAACCGACTCTACCTTTATCTTCATAACAGAATTATTCGGCTCCTCTATATCTTTATCCAGTCACACGTATGTATTACGATCGTGTCTTGACCAGACTCCTCGAATTCCATCAACCGTGCCGAAACTATACTGGGCTTGGGCTCTACCAAATTTCGTCGTTAACAGCTCCGTCCGAGCGCTGGTCAGATGTAGGCCTGGACTCTAAGCGAGACTAGGTCAAACATTTGGTGGCACGGGTTGTGGAGCTTCGCCGCCAAGGCCTAACCGGAGTGACCATCAAGGTAAGTTTCTTGTCATGGCGGATGCTCCCGCTAAAGCACTAGGTTAACCTAGCGTATGAGTCATTGGGGCCCTAGGACCCGAGCAGCCAGTCGGGGGGCTGGATGCCAAAGGAGGAGATCGTGAGACTCCTCAACTAGTTCTTCAGCGAGAAGCAAACCTTCCCGGTCCAACTGGCCTTCAACACATTCAGCATCACCCAGCTGCGCCCGTCGATAGTCTTCTTGTCTTGTTGTCTGATGTTCTTGCTTTTTGGTTTTGGTCTGACCACCCACACGGTGTGATGTGGCTAGCTGCAGGGCAATGTGGCGTTCTACTCGCTCTCTCTCTTGCCTAAGCACTCGGTCGAGGTCTATCCGCCTCGCCTACCCATGCCCTAGTGACTCTAACACTGGGTCCCCGAGGGCAAAGCGGAAAGGTAAGGAAGTGGCTGGGCCTAGTACGAAGCAGCAGAAGCCGACTACGGTTAGCAAGGGTGGGACCTCCACGATCGGGCCCCATCACCTTGTGCTGCCCGACTCGGAGTTAGATGATGGAGAGGATACCACGGTGCCGGCTGAAGCGCCGACCCTTGCACTGCCCCCGGCGAAGGGGGCTTGGACGAAGACCATGCGGTAGCGTCTCACCGCCTTCCACATAGTAGCCAGGTGATCTTTTTATCCTTTGTTTTTGAGTTAGAGTTTTTGTCATCTGGCATCTTCATAACCTTACTTTTATTGTCATAGAGCCCCCGACGGTACTGTCATCCGCCTTGATGGTCTCTGTGCCCTCAGCTTTGGTGAGCGCAACGGCGCCGTTGCCATCCTTGGCCCCGGCGACGGTCGAGGATGGCGTCTACGACCTGAGTACCGCTAAAGTTGCCGGTGACGCGCACCTCGTCCCGGTCGAAACCTTGTCCGAGATCTCTCTCGGGCAGCCCAAGTGAACCCTGGGACATTGGATACTAGAAAGCCTGCCGCCAATGAGGCGGCGATATCCCTGGCAGCGATCGATGTGGCAACGGCGGCGGACGCATCGACGTCTGAGGTGGCGGTGGCTGGGATCGAGCCGTCGGGGGTCCCAACCACCCTCTAGGTCATGCCTTAACTGTCCAACCTAGCTTAAGCCATTGTGCTAGATAGTGTGGAGGGCATCTTCGCTCGCCTCGTCGAAGTTGAGGCAGCAGAGACGTCGGAGGGTGCTGGCCTCGAAGCCATGGCGGCTTAGATGGCCGAAGAGATCATGGTGAGTAGAGATAAAAATGGATCGGATACGGATGGATATCAGTGATATTATATCATTTTTTATATTTTTTTAGATTCGGATTCAGATACTCTAGATATGGATACGAAAATGGATATTATCGGATACAAATACGAAGTACATACAGAGCAGATACGAATACAGTTACAGATATTTATCAGAAAAAACTGTCTAGTAGATAATAAACATTCTCCAAATTTAGAATTTTTTGAATTCCAAAATCTTTTAAAAGATCTTATTTCTTTTTAAAATCCTAAAGAAAATATAACATTGTAACGCCACAATGAACCAACACTAGTTGAGAAATACAACCAATCACTTGAGAAATAAATTGTTCCTTTTAAGGCTGATATTGTTAGAATAGTATAATTCTTTTCTTGTATAGAAATGCAGATCACTTTACTTGTTATAAAATAATGAATTGATTGTAACCTATGATATTAAGGAAAATAAAAATATAGATTGTATGCTACAGACCGAGTAATCTTAGAAAATATCTAAGTTTTAAAAAAAACCTTTCTTCTTTTATTTTTCTTTTCTTTTTCTCTTTCTTCTTTTCTTTTCTTTCTTTCTTTCTCTTTCTTCTACCTTTCCTTCTTCTTCCCCCTTTCCTCTTTGTTCCTTTTCCTTTCCTTTTTCTCCTGCACGGTGTGGAGGCTAGGTGAGGCGACGGGGCTAGGTGAGGGAGAGACTGAGCGGGCACCATGGCGGCAGCGGTGGTCGATGGGGCGTAGCTCGGCATGACAGACAGGCGAGGCCGGGCGAGATGGCGCAGCGGTTAGGCGGGGCACGGCCGGGAGAGGCGACAGGGATGGCCGACCTCCATGGCATTGATCGGTAGGTGCGGTGAATGTAGGGGCGGTTGATAGGGCATAGCATGGCACAGCAGCCGAGTGAGACAGTGCGACGGTCAGGCGGGGCATGGCCGAGTGAGGCGGCGGGGGCGGTTGGGCGCCGTGGCACCGGCCGATAGGGCACGGCGGCGACAGGGACGACCGATGGGGCGCCATGGCAGCTGGTTAGGCTAGTGGTCTGGGATGCTGTAGAGAGAGAGAAACAGGAATGAGAGATAGACTCTGTAGAGAAAGAAACATGAATGAGAGATAGAGAGTCTTGTATTATGGAAAGTGAATAGAAGATATCTGGTACACATCTTAAAGCTAACCTAATGATTATAGATAACTCGGATGAATGGACATGCAAATCCAGATAATCCGAATCTAAATCCATATTCATCGGATATCATTGATGTCATATTCATTTCCATATCCAAAAAAAATCTGTATCCGAATAAAAAAAATCCGGATCTGAATCCGTTTTTCTGGATACGGTTAGAAACTACCCGAATCACTTTCACCCCTAATGATGAGTCCCTTATCCAACCCTCCCACTTCTTCATTGCTTGTTTTCTACTGCCGACTCTTTGTATCTAGCGTGCAGTGGGCCCTGGCGTGGTCGGCGCAGAAGTCCGAGGGACTTTGCTGCGCTTGCTAGTTGTACGCGGGAGAGACCTCTGGGGTGGGCCTAGTGGCCGCTCTAAAGGTGAAGGTAGAGCAGTTCGAGAAGGAGCATGCCGACTTTGAGGCGCACATCGTGGCACTGACCCGAGAGGGTGCTAAGGCAAGGGGCACGACGAATGCATCGGTAGTGGCCGTTGACGATGCCAATCGGATGGCCGATGAAGCCCTACATCGGGCTGAGGCCACCGATGTCGCAGTGAAGGCGACAAAGGGGTCGAAAGAGGCCGCTTGGGCCGTTGAGAAGGTGATGCGGGACACCTTTGAAGTGGCCAAGGAGGCTGCATAGAAGGTTGCCACCGACTATGGCAGTAAGTCCTTGTGCTTGCCTTGTTTTTGTCCTTCATAGTTTTTAACTTGGTCGTGATGTTGCTCTTTCTCCTGACTTTGCAGGATTCTAAAGCTCGTTTTAAGGAGCTTGAGGACTGGGTGTCGACGTTGTGGGCAAAGATTGGTCAGGCCCGCGCCATGGTCGAGAGGGTCCACTGGATGATGGTGGATGACCCTGTGGCACCAAGTACTTCTGATGAGGAGTACTCGATGCGGTTTGAAGGTCTGGAAGGATGCCTTAGGGCATTTAACGAGGAGGTGGGTAGGAGCAGCGTCGAACATGCCCTCTCAATCACCCGAGCGCATTGCCCAAACCTCGACATGGCGTTGGTTGGGAAAGGCTACCCGGAGACGGTGGTCTAGGCCGATGTCCTCGTGCTCCGCTAAGGCGTGGAGGAGCCGACCACTGCTTTGGCCAAGGACCTGCAACTATTCCTGCCCAAGGCTGACCAAGACCCGCAGCATTCTCTAGCCCCCGAGGATGCTTAGCTGTAACATAGAAGTAGATGATTAGTATGTAAAAATGACTAAGTCTTTGCAAAGAAAATGTCTTGACTTGCAATATATGGAGATATTTCTGTTTAACTTGGAGTTTATTTTAGGACCAAAGTTGTCTATGTCTAGAGTTTTCGATATAGCCGTATAGTCTTCAGCGCAGGGATCTAATGCCACGTACACGTATATCGGGCGTCAAGCATCATGAGTACTCGAGATACTTCGAACCAAGCGATTCTAAGTTTTAGTTAAGTTTTCACGATACCGTGATTGATCATTGAGCCCCCGGTATAGCCGTATAGCCCTCGGCACAGGGATCTAATGCCACGTACATGCGTACTAGGCATCAGACATAATGAGTAGACTTTTCAAACAGCAAGCGAGTTTTAAGGTTAAGGACTCGAGCCCCCGAGGATCTTAGCAGTCGGTCATGTACCAAGAGGGGTGCTAATGCTAGCTCTTTGTCACCCACATGGTTGTTAACGCCACACCTAGAGATGATCATAGGGGCACGACTGGCAGGCTAGGTGTATGATACTTTGCGTCGAGTCTTGAGGGGTCAGGCCTTGCTGGTCGGTGAAAAAAGTCTTATATGTGAAGAAAAGGCTCAGCTTTATGGTCGCATGACATTCCAAGTTAGAACAATGTGTTTAAACTACCTATAGAAATGGTAAATTTTGATTGTCATGGTCCTCGTCCAATGGCACATGGGTCATGGGGCATCGAGTGCAAAGCGTAGCCATGGCAGACGGGAGGACGAGGGCATTCAACGCCTTTGCTGGTCAAGCACCATGACGGAGATAGAGAAGATTGAGATTTTATTTCCTATTCTCTTCACATATTAGGCTGGTCCCCTTTATAGGAGAGGCTACAACGTATCTTAGGAAGCTGAATTAATCTAAGGGGACTAATCTTAGAAGATAACTCTAGCAATCTTAAGGAAACTAAATCATAAAAGATACTCTTGCTATTGAAGATAATTACGGGCTCTAGCTAGGCCGGTGCAGCCACCCTCTTATAATGGTATGTGTGACCCCATCTGACATCATCCCCATCGTTGAGGAGCAATTAGTCCTCGAGCTAAAAGGATGGATACAGCTAGACGAACTCATCATGCAACATCCAAGAGGCCTCATTAGCTAGTGTATGTTCCCATTGAACCAATATTCTAGACGATCATAGGCACGACAAGTATTGACCACCTTGGCTGGATGTGGACACACCCACCCATTGATGATAGGAGAGAGTGTCGGGATAGTAGACAGTGGCATTCCAATGAAAGGCTTCAGCAGGCCGACATAGAAGACATCATGGATGCAAGAGTGGCAATTGCAGTCTATAGGTGACCTCGTCCACACGGTGCGTCACCTAAAACAACTTGAAATATTTGGGCCCAAACTTGCTATGGCCGTGAGAGTAGAGATAGCAATCGGTTATCACGGGTATGGGTAAACCATACCCATATCCGTATCCACGAAAAATTTATACACTCGTACCTGTTATCCACGACGGGTAAAAATCCAAGTCCATATCCACCACCTACATGCGGACGTCGTATATCTATGGGTATACCCGTTTACTCGATAGAGGGCAGGCGTTGGGGTGGCGGCACGAGGGCCGATACGAGGGGCCAGAGTCATGGGGTCCGATGACGTAGAGGATTCAACGATGCGGGGGATTCGACGGCATGGGGGATCTAGCGACGTGAGGGGCCGTCGGCGTGGAGGTTTGGTGGCACACATATTCGCGTATTTTTCACATAAAATAGCACGTGACTTGTGACTTGCGATAAGCAATAACGTGCATAGTAGCAAAATAATACCAAGTCAATCTAAATTGTTTGACTTTCATGTACACATTATCTATATCTAAATGCACTGTTTTAATATGATTAAAATTGAAGTTTGATTAGCCATTTGAATGCTAGATTGAAATTTTCAATTACCGGCCATTTGAATGCTAGATTAAAAAATCCAGTTACTGGTATTTGTAGCTAAATTTATGTGATGTAAATTCTGTCAGTTATTAGTAAAAATTTGGTAAATTTATTCTGGTCATGGCTATCTATAAAAAGTACTGGAGACGTCCAGTCTGAAGTGTGCTTTTTCATCCCCATTCTTCGTCCCTCCATCTCTGCTTCACTGCTCTGAGCTTGTTGTGCTGCTAGGACTTCATCGGCCTTCTATTCGGCGTGCATTGGATTGAAAGGAGAGCTGGATCTCTAAACCATTGCTATAGAGAACACATGCATGGAGCGGCAATCAGGTTTCTAGACAGTGCTTGTGCGCAACCGCTTGTCGAGGATATGACCCTAGGTACCCCACGATGGGCTTTATTAGTCCAGACCAAGAGTGGGCCTAGCCAGCTTTAGAGTCCGGTACAGCTCATAAAGAGAGGTTCGATTCCAATAAGGTATATCAGTGCCATATCTAAAAATAGGACACCATAATCCGGTATAAGGAGATATACTTATACCAGAATTCTCGTAAATATGAAATAGGCCGAGAGTTCGGTATATTATCCCAGATATTAGGGAACCGACTCGGGCCAAAGCTCTGGGTTTGTTTAGCTCGCCCCTTGGTTATATAAAGAGGGTGAAGCAACCGCTCAGAGGCACGCTTTCAAGTCTCTAGGCATCCAATCTACTCGTATTGTATTATTTAGACAATCATCAATCCACAAAATACACATGACGTAGGGTTATTTTTCTCCAAAAAGTCCAAACCTGTATAGATCTTGGCTCTAATTCTTAGAGTCGATCTTAGAGCTCAAGAGTGCAACGCTTCCCTACCACTTTAATCACCACCTCGAGTACCCCTGTAGGTGGACTGCTCGGCGATACACCGACACCGCTTGTGTGAACCTCAATGTCGACTACTTCCTCTAGCGCTATCTGCTACTACTTCTGCTCTTCAGTTAGTAGTTCATATGTATTTTGGTATCGTGTGTTTCTTAAAGTACGTGAAATATCTGTTAGTGTTTCTTTATGCATCATTGTTATTTTATAAGTTTTTCTTCCTAATAAAATTTGAAATTAAAATATTGCACATTTGTCTAACATAATTTACCGATATTATTTCTCTATAGTCAAATGCCACGTAATAAATAGTTGAATCGCCTCTCATAAGTCTTAAGCTTTGAACCCATAAAGGATTGTCTCTGATCATGTTCGTTTTCAAAAGATGATAAAGAAAAGAAACGGAGGTGGGAAGGAATCAAGCATGACGAACTTTTGCAAAAGAAGGGAAAAAGCTACCGGAGACCCACCTGTAAATTTGCTTCCTTCCCGAGGCAAACGGAGGATTCGCAATTGATTTTGTATTTTTGTTGTCATGTATTTTTCCTCTTTTCATTTCTCTTTTATTTTTGGTTTATAGTTTTATAGGTTAATTGCCAATATTTCAGTGATTGAGAGATAACTTTAAACTTATATATCTTTACATACAAATTTAGTAATCACAGTATAATTATATTTAATATTGATAAAGCAGAAAATATACTTATTACTTAATACTTAACTTATCTAAAAGTAAAAGGAGTAGTTCATGCAAAATACAATCAACTTCGAGAAGAGCAATGAATCCATTTTCTTGGAAGCCAACCTAGAAGCGACCGACGGACCGAGCATGCCAACCGAGTGAAAGTGAGCTCGCCCACCCTCGCCTCTGGTCTCTGTCGGCCATGTCGCTCTCGTCGGCGCGCCAGCGCCGGGCCACGGCCGCGTCGCCGCCATCCGACGACGGGTACTCCAAGGAAGCCAAGGACAGGAGGCGGCGCCCCGGCGGCGATGGGGACGGCGAGGAGGAGGAGGGCATCCGGTGGTTCCTCCCGTTCCTCGCCCTCGGCCTCCTCCGCCACATGAGCGCGTCCTCCAACCTGATCCACGACTGCGACGAGGTGTTCAACTACTGGGAGCCCCTCCACTTCCTCCTCTACCGCTCCGGCTTCCAGACCTGGGAGTACAGGTTTTGCTTCTCGGACCGTACAGGCTTACACTCACCTAAACTAAATCCTAGCTTTAACATCCGTTTGGTTTCTCGATGCGCGGAGGGATTGCGCGGATTTGTGCTCCGGTTCGGAGCGGGATGGTGAGGGACTGAGGGGGGATTGTGACTAATGGTCATGAGTGGCTTGATGGGATGAGAAGATCTGCTCGGTGATTTTGAGATAGTTTACTGATACTCCTGGGTGTGCGCGTCTGAGTGGCTCGAGGTTATCAGCTAGAGCGTAGTGGCTAAGCGTTTCAAGGATTTTGGATTGGGAGCATGGTGCGGGTTAGTGGTGTGACTTGATTGAAAGGTTTTAGGGCGTGGGAGTATGCTCCGAGTTAAAAATTCGGAGGTTTATGGCATGAAACATAATGTTCTAGATTCGGAGGAAATGGTGAGGCAGGGGGTTGAGTTTGCATTGTCAACTTCTGTAGTTTCTCCGATGTGGGATTTTACAAGTGGGATGATGAGAGCTGGCCAGCTGGCGTTGTCCAAATTTGCTGCGTGCACTTTCTGGAATATTTTTGGTTGTTTGAATTCTGGTTTTCATTTCTTTAGAAGGGAACAGTTAAGGCTTAGACATAGTTTTGTTGAAGTGTAATATGAGAGCTTCAGAGGGATAGCAGAGTTATAAAGAAATTTGCTGGATTTTCATGAATCTGGGTGGAATAGTCTTAGGTGGTGATTATAAGTTATAACACTAGGTTATATATGAGCCAGTGAAGTGAGAAAAATGGCCAACTTCCAGAATTTATGACAACTGTATTTAATGATTTCATTTCTTATTGAGTTATCATATTTTAGTTGTTTTCTAAGCATGGAAATAAGTGGCTAACAGTTAATTCCAACAATATTGCCAAATTGTATTTTTAAAATGTCAATGTACCAACATCGAAGGTTCATTCTTGTTTTAGGTTCTTTTGTTTTGCATTTCTTGGAGTTTCAATTGACACCTGGGTTCAGGGAACTAGTGAAGCTGTTGATATTGTTTTATTATGGTTAACATGTGGTAGGTTGTTTCTAGTGGGTTCAGAATCTGATGATGACAAGGCATTTACATGGTTTTGGCAACTATGTCTGACATTTGTTGCTTACACTAACATGGGTGTGTTTTGGCACATCTTATTCTAACAATATGGTTTTGTTTTGATTATTCTTTGCTAATTTTTACATGTAGAGTTTCATACTTATATCTAAACACAATTGACTAGACAATATAATATAACTGCAAGAAATTTGTCTACTGTTCAGTGTTCACATCATACATGAGTACATGACACTATAAAATGACTTCGCTATTGATTTTGTGTAATTCTATTCTTGCAGTTCCAGCTTTGCTCTTAGATCATATTTGTACCTTTTCATTCATGGTCTTGTAGCTGGACCTGCTTCATTGATTTTTGGGGAGCATAAGGTTTGTAATGTTTTATTCTTTATTTTCTCACATTTTAAGATTTGTTAGTTAATTCTTACTAGTTACTACCATTTATGTATATCACTAACCATACTTCATCTATTCTGTTCTCATTGTTAAGGTTCGTGTGTTCTACTCAGTGAGAATCTTTCTTGGCCTTATATCATCTATAACAGAAACTGTTCTGGTAGTTGCTCTTTCAAGAAGATATGGAAAACGATCTGCTTGTTATGTCCTTGCAATGTTGTGTTTAACCAGTGGCTGCTTCTTTGCCAGTACCAGTATGTATCTCAGCTTTCAATTCCGTATTATCATATGGAAGCTATATTGTAATTGTGTAATTATTCAAACTGAGCTGTTAGCTTATCTTCTTTTAATTTGTATTGCAGGTTTCTTGCCAAGTTCATTCTCCATGTATGCTGTAACACTTTCGTCAGCACTCTTCCTACTTGAGAAGTATGCTGCCGCAGTCTCTGTTGCAGCTGCTGGAGTTATCCTTGGTTGGCCCTTCTCAATTTTGGTGTTTCTCCCTGTTACAGTTTACTCACTAATTAGAGGATCTTTCAGAAGAGTATTTCTATCTGGATTTCTGACTTCACTGTTCCTTCTTGTAAGTAGCAGATCTATATTATCATTGCATTTACAATGTAAATAAGTTCAAATTTGATCTGATTGTGAAATTTGCATGCTAGGTCCTTTCAGTTGTTGCTGATTACTACTGCTATGGTAAATGGACGGCATCAGTGTTCAATCTTCTGAAATATAACATACTTGGTGGTGGTGAAAGTCACTTGTATGGAGCAGAGGGGCCTTCATTCTACTTTAGGAATGGATTCAATAACTTCAATTTTGCATTCATCTTGGCCCTACTATTCTTGGGGATTATGCCATTTGCAAGAAAGAAATATGCCCCTGATCTTTTGATTGTTGTATCTCCTCTCTACATTTGGTTGACTTTTATGTCTTTGCAGGCACACAAAGAAGAAAGGTAATCTTCAGAATGTTAATATTAGCTTATGTATCCGTTTATTATGCAATATAGTATATATCATCTTCTGTGTGAAACATTTTTTATTTCTGTTATAGCAAACTATGAAAAGTACACTTGAGTCGCACATTTAAACTTAATCAACATTATCTCTCATAGAATGAGCTTAAATTTCAGTAAAGCTATTTTTATCTTGTTTAGATTATCTGAAATCTAATATTCAACAATCTGCTGAATCAACCAATTTACCCCTTATGTAATGCAGTGGCCATGGCAATCTACGAGTTTGGAGTAATCACCATGTTGTACCTCCTTGTCATTCTTTTGTTGATGTAGAAAATAACACTCTTATTTTGGGGCATGGAAGCAACTTTTTTATCACACTGTTTCGATGTTCTTCTAGTTTCTTATGGCTAGTAGTACTCTACGTATGAAAACTACAGAAACTGACCAATTTTTTTCTCAAACTGTTTATGTAGGTTTCTCTATCCAATCTATCCATTGATATGTGTTGCAGCTGCAGCTGTTATTGACAGCTTTCCTGATTTTTTCCATGATAAATATTCATCTGAGCAGTCTATCTTTGAAAAGGTGATCTTATAGAGCTCAATTGAATTTATATATCCCTTTGTTACTGTGAATGTTTTTGATTCTCTTATACATATGGCAGATAGCGAAGGGCCTGCGGCCTTTGATCCTAGGCTTCATTTTGTGTGCTTCCCACAGCCGAACATTCTCCATGTTGAATGGATATGGTGCTCCTCTGCAGATCTATCATCATCTAGAATATCATGAAGATACTGGGCCTGGTAAGGACCTACCAATGCATTGATCAATTGATTAAACATGTTTCTCTTGTAATTCAAATATTCTTTTATTGATATTTGCATGCTTAGTATGCAGAGCTATTATGTTCTCCAGAGAAAATAACAGCTTATGTATTGGTCCTATTATTGCAATGATCTGTTATAGCCTCTCATGGGGCTCCTTGTTGTAGAGATAGTTCTACAAATGTTTCTTGTGAGCTAATTATGGAGTACTATCTTTGCATAGCATTGAGTAATCTTTTTGGGATTCATAGATTGTCCTCAAAGTGTCAGACACCATAAATGACATCGTTTTGAATTAACGAGCTGCACCTATTTGTTTTCAGGTTCTGTTCTTTGTGTTGGGAGTGAGTGGCATCGGTATCCATCATCGTTCTTCATACCTTCCTATATTAGTGAAGTTCGGTGGATAGATGATGGTTTTCGAGGGCTCCTTCCATTTCCCTTCAATGAAACTCTGGGAGGCACCACTGCTGCTCCATCTTATTTCAACGACAAGAATAAGGCCTCGGACGAACAATATGTATTTTCTCTTGCCTTTAAATTTTACAGCACACCTTTTCTCTTAACAATACTCCAAAATCCTTCTTGCATTTCTGATCGCAGCTAAAAGACATTGGGGCATGTAATTTACTGGTGGAACTTGATCTTAGACGACCTTACCCATCCCGGGGGAGTAACATGTCAACATGGGAGGTATAACATTGGCAATCTTATTGATTTTTTTAAAAAATCCGAGATCTGTTTTCTGTTTTTGCCATCTGACAACTGGTTTAAACTCCACCAGACACTGGCGGCGCTACCCTTTCTAGATAGAGAGATGTCACCTGCATTGTACCGGTCGTTCTTCATACCATACCGATGGCAGAGCAACAATGTTTTTGGCCTGTATAAGTTGCTGAGGAGGCTGCGTACGGACTAAGGGGAGCCTAGAACCTCATTACTACCGAGATGACATCCCAGTGAACTAGAAAATCATATGATTGGTCCACAAACTGATTTGGCAAATTTTGATAACCAGATGTTTCTGATTGAAATGTGTTATTTCTCTATTTGTGAAATTGTGAACAATGTAATATGTAGGCTAATCGTTTCCAACAAATGGGGCTGCATAACTGAATCGTTAGGCCCGTTTGGCGGGTATTCTTCAAGCTGATTCTTAGCTGAACCTGTAGAATCCTTACCAAACGATTTTTTTTGGGGCAACTTCTCGGATGAATCACTGAGAATCAATTCTCCTTTTTGTGAAGGAGAGGAGAATCAGCCATTTTACAGCTTCTCTTGTGAATCCCGTACCCGTGTAGCCGCCTGCGCTGGATCCTCTTCTCCTCCTCAACGCCTCCACCGCCACCACTTACCCCTGCCGCCGCCAGCACCACCCAGGATCTTGGCCACCATCACTGCCGCCCCCGCCATCTTCTCCCCTCCCCTAGTGCCTCAATCGTCGTCATCGGTGCTCGACCGCATCGAGCTGAAGGCTTCGTCCATCGAGAAGGATGTGTTCCCACGCATCGCCGCCTACAATGGCTTGTTCGCCAACAATGGCTTGTTCGCCATGGTCCTGCCAGGTTTCTGGATGGACATCGAGCAACCTCATGACTACATAACCGGCCTGAGGCTGTACCTCGACTCCTTGAGGAAGAAGGCACCGGCCAAGCAACAGCGGCGTCGTGCTCCCGCACAAGGAGATCAAATCCAGCATCGTCAAAGCCCAAGATTGTCATGTGATGGAACAAGGATTAATTGATCTGCGTGTTTTCGTTACATGAGGATTTATATCTTTGATATGTTTGTTGTCTGATTTGTTTCTGAACTTTCGCTGTAGCTGTAAACTCTTGTCCCAAGCAGCGTGCTTATTAGGTTGTATGCTAAATGAGTATAACAATTCTGTCCAGAATTGTAGATAGGCGTTAGTTGAATGAAAAAAGAAACAGCTTGTTCTTTGTGTGATCAGTGATCATGATGATAAAGTGCGTGCGCTGGTCAGTGTTCTTGTTTCCATTACAAATGAAGCGGATTTGTTCATCATAGAATTTGCATTGTGCAGGAGTACTCTGTTTTGTGTGCTCTTTTTTCATTGTTTTGTTCTCTTCTCCTATGCCACTTATCAGCTTATTTCATACCAATATACTCTCTTACATGAATCAAAATCTATTCATCCAGCTAAACGATTTCACAGCTGATTCTGATTCACCACAGAATCACTTCATCAAAGAATCAAAATCAGAATTAGGAGAATCAGAGTCTGGAGCCACACCAAACACACTAGTTTTCTAGTTTTCTGGACAGAAGCTATGAGAGTATTGACGCTAGAAGGTGCGTGTCTGTCCATTCAGGTGCCCCTAACGATTCTGTTCTGGAAATTGCTGCTTAGCCAGCCCTTATCCATTTGTGCTGTTAGTTGAGTCATAGCCATTGGCAGACGGTGAGCTTGTCTCTACTGGTTAATGAAGGTGTGCATATGAAATCGAATCAAACTCAAGTATAAAATGTAGTTCAACATTTGGAGCTTTTACGTGTTCCTGTTGCAGGCGTCCCAGTTTTTAGCGGTGCATAACTCATGGATGCAGTCATATTCATGAATTTTTCACATCATTTTGACAAGAACTTCACATAAAACAGCTTAGTTCATGCATAAACTTGAAAACATTCCCCGTTCTAAATCTAATCACATGCATGCTTCGTAATGCAAACAGTCTAGGGGCGCTTGTTCTACTTGCGCTAAAAAGTTTAGCAAAATTTTAATTTTTAGAACCTAATTTTGAATACCATATTAAGTTTTTTGTCTTTCTTCTTTTTATTTTTGTTTTACAATCATTACGAATATAAACACAAAAAATTTAGTCGTTGCAAAGAAGATCGTGTATAAAATCAGAAACAAACAATTATTTGCCATTAAGGGTCCGTTCGGTTCGATAGATATCCTTAGATGGGATAGAACCATCTCATCCAGTTAGCTATTTGGTTGGAGGGCGAAGGTGGATGGGATGGCCACCGAGAGGAATATTCCTTCAATATACTGGACGGAGGGATTTAGGAAATTTTTCTGGACGAGTCCATCCAGTATTGGATGAGATGATGTGTCATCTCCTGATTGGTTAGGATGCATTTAATTTTTCGTTTATAAATATTCAAATGATTTTTCTCCCAAATTATTTATCTAATTTATGATCTAATTACATCATTGTATTCATTACAATTTAATCTATAAAATAAAATCTCATATAATTATATTTTTGTTAAAAAAATATATTTGACAAATAAGTCTCACTAAATTTAGGCTTATCTCATCTAAGCTATATACACCTAACCAAATAAAAAAATCATCTCATTTTATCCATCCAATTAAATATCTGACATGTATCGTCTTATTCAAAAATTCATGATAAGATATATCACCCATCCCCGTCACGGAACCAAACCAAACTGAGCGAACGCATTGGTTCAACCGCCTCCGGCCCGAACAGAACCGACGTATCATTGCCGTCTCGCGGTTCCAACTTCCTGTCTCTTCCCACAAGCGCGCACGCAAACAATCAGCCATGGGCCACTCCTCCACCGACCTCTCCGTCTCCGGCCACGACGCGCCGGCAAGCCGCCGGAGACGCGGCCGCCTTAGACAGCACCGACGCCGATCACCAAGCCCGGCCTCAGCCGACCCAACCTCCCGAGACCTATCCCCGTCGCTCCCTGCGGCCTCGGACTCCCCACCACCCTCTTATCTTCCCTACCTAGACATCGCCACCGCGTCCTACGTTGTGGTCGCGCCCCTACCGGTCTTCCGCGGGGAGCCCGGTGAGTGTCCCGACGCCCATCTCGCCCGCTTCGACCGCGTCAACAATGCCACGTCTCCTGCTGCCGCAGCGCGTATCTTCCCGGCGTCTCTCGACGGCGACGCTGCGCTGTGGTACGACCTCACGGCCCCCGACGCCGTTGACTCGTCACCGCCGTGGCACGCCGTCCGCACCGCCTTCCTCGACTTCTTCCGCCCTCCGGGCGCCTCCGACCGCGCGCGCGCCGAGCTTATGTCGCTGAGGCAGCGGCCCGGCGAGACCGTCAACCGGTACCACCTCCGCATGCAGGGGATCCTCCGGCGGTTCCCCGCCGGCGGCGCGGACGTCCCGGACGCGTTCCTGAAGACCGTGTTCGTCAACGGCCTCTGCGCCGAGTTCCAGGACTGGGTGGTGCCGCAGCACCCGGAGGCTCTGGGCGAGGCCGTGGCGCTCGCCCTAAGCTGGGAGCGCGCCGAGAGCGTGCGGGAGGCGCGGCGCGCGGTGAAGGAGGCCGGCAGCAGGTGCGGTTTCTGCGCCTTGGAAGGCCACGACGAGGCGCAGTGCGAGTTGCGGAGGAGGATGAAAGAGTTTTGCCTGAGGAGCAGCAGCGGGAGAGGAGACGCCGCCACGGTGGCGGAGGAGGGAGGCGGAAGCATGAGACTCGCGCGGCTCGGTAGCGCGGTGAGCACGCGATCGGCGCAGTGCCAGTGCCGGAAGCATCAGTGCTGGAAAAAGGCGGTGGCGCCGGCGAGAGATCTCGCCGGAGACGGTGAAGGGAGTGGATCGGCCGGGTTGGACGTGGACAAGTGAAACAAGTATTTTGTGCAATTAAACTCTTGATTCTAGTGGTCTAAATCCTTTCAAAATTGCAGACAGCTACCCTACCAAATTTTGGTAGTACGTGTTAATACCTACGTAAGTTTAAACAATAATCCTTTCAAAATTTTAGTAGAGTAGAAGAGTTTCATTTCAAATGTGCTGGCAAATATTGGCTTCAAAGTTCAAACCAAACAAACTCATAAGAACTATTTAAGTCGTAAAATAATTATTAGGGCGTACTAATTAATCCAAACCTGCCATGTATTGTGTTAATACTCATCTTTATTTTGTTTACAAAATTCATCAGCAAATTATATTGATACCAACGTGAGATCAAAGTACATGGATAAATTTTTTTTAACATCACATAGTAGAAAAATACCATGTTACCATCAGGTTCATAATTTAGACGATAGATGAGCATGCTGAATTTTTTCATCACCCTCGATAAAAATTCTAGGTCTTGCAACTCATGATTCAAGTTACTGATGCATACCGATATGTAAGAGCATTCTCAGTAGGAGCTCTATCCCACCGTCCATCATCAAAATAACATTTTATAGTAAAAAAATCGGTCTCGCAAGCCATCACAACATCCAAAAATAAATGGACATCCTATTGGAGAGAGAAATGTCAGCATTTATGTTTCTATCTTCTCGTGCTATCCCTCCCGATGAGTCCTCCTGCGCCCGCATGAAACGCAACCAAGCTTATCCCCACGCCACTTAGCCGTGCCGGTCACCATGCTCCTCCGTCCCACTCCACTTTGATGCCCTTTCTGGCAGTGGCAACGAGTGATCCATTATTCGCCGACCACTTCGAGCAGACATCAGCAATAGTCCGAGATAGCTAAGAACAACATGAGTGAGAAGGATAGGGAGGGGCAAGCTGTTTTTTATCTAAATCCTACAATTTGATTTCCACTCGTGAATCTTTGGGATAAAATTCAATTTTTTCTAACATAAGAAGCATTGCCATCTAAATATCACTTTTTTATATTTCTAACTCAAATTTTAGATGTTTTTCATCTTTGCAGATCAAGCAGAAGGGATATGACTGTATGCTAGAGACTATAAACAATATTTGAATTTAGACTCATATCCTATTTTGTGTTTAAATTATTAGCTATGTGGATGTATTGATGAAGAAATATAATTTAAATGTTATTGCAGTTAGATATAATAAATTGGAGACATGCATTATGTTATTGAATATATATATATATATATATATAATAAGCTAATGTGTGGATGTTATTGATTAAATTTGTTGAATTTTATATTTGAATTATCTATGTGAATGTATGCACTAGCTACTTATTTCTAGAATTTTTGTTTCACTTGGGATTTTTATCCCCTTATTTTCCAAACGGTGGCCAGAAAATCTTTCTGGTCGGGAATTTCTCCTTAGGAAAGTGGAGGAAAAAGTATGTCACCTCTAAAATTCCCTCTAGTGATTACTTCCTTGGGTTTTTTCTCTCCTCCTTCCAAGCAAGCCCTAAAAGAATTAATCTCATTCCTAAAAAAATCAAGGAAAGATTCGATTTCCAATGATGCATTGATGCACAAGCCACTGACATTTGTTCCTGCATTGGGTGCTCCATCTAATTCTTCTACCGCTGGAGCATATTGGACAGTGTCACCTAGCAACTTTGAATGATATAGTTTTGTGAAATTTTCTTTTTCATTTGTATATGTTTTTGTTGTTGTTTATTTCTTTTTCACCTGTGCATAGTTTTTCACCTGAGAACAATTTGGTCCATTGCAATGTAGAAAGATGAAATGATTGAGTTGCACATATACATTTGCACTAGTTTCATTCTTCTATTCCTTTACAGTG